>PVKA01019096.1:0-42662 GCA_004027165.1 Ctenomys sociabilis | reverse complement strand
GTGTGTGTGTGTGTGTGTGTCTATCTAAAAAAATTCAGAAGAGACTGTATTTTCCACTTTGTTAAGCTGAACAGACTTGATACAAGGCTGGCCTTTCCTGCTATTGAGTAGTCCTTGTGATATAATTATAGCTTCCAGTAAGCTAAGAGCTACTATTTATCTTCATAGTCTGCACTTCCTGTTGACCATTTTTACCTTGGCTTCTTCCTGATAGGCTACCAGCGAAGCCCTCTGGAAGCCCTCTACAGTTGATAGGGTCAAGTCCAAACCTATAATTGTCTCTCAGTTTTCAATCATAAGTATACTAAGTAAAAGACAGACAAGTTGTGGCAGAAAACCCAGTGAGAGACCCAAACTGGGTGCTATATATATAGCAGTCAGGGTGGGCGGGCCTGCAAGAGATGGTTCTGGACATCACCTTCTATGCCAACAGTTTTCATATTGGAGTCACCTTGAGAACATTTGAAAAAAGCACTGATGCATGGGTGGGTCCTCCTGATCGGAGTTTCTGATCAGAGTTTAGTTGGCTTGGGCAGGGTCAGCGCATTGAAAGTTTGTATTTCCTGAGTGACTTTAAAGGACCTTAGTGCTGAGAACCAGTGCTGTAGTGCAGGATGCCTCAGCCTCAGCCTCAGCACTACTGCTACTGCAGGCTGCATTACTGATTGCCACGGGGGTTGTCCTGTGTGCCGAAAGGATGCTTACCCACATCCGTAGCCTGGACCCACTACGTACAGGTAGCATTGCCTTCTCTTGTAGCAAGGAAAACTGTCTCTAGGCATTGCACCACATCTGCTGGAGAGCGAAGCAAGACACAAACGCGAGTGTGCATGAGCATGCACACTGAGGATCACTGACTGGCTTGGCTGCTTCTTATGTATTAGCTGCTTCACAGGTAGGAAGGCAGGCAGTTGGCTGGTGGTTTGGAGGTTCAACGCTGAAAGAAAACTGCAAGAAATAGGAACGCTGCTCAGTGCCACAGCCTCAGCCTGAAAGCAGGTTTCCAGACGTGTTTCACAGTGCTGCAGAAACACCTTTCCTCTAGATTCCAGGAAGCTACACTAAATCAGTCCTGCTTTTTTGTGGTTTTATGTGAATAGAAAAATCCATGGCCAAAAGTATTTATATAAAGCTGAAGACTTAACCGACAAATAAAAGAGGCAAGTGATTCTCTTTAATCTCATTTTTCCCACCTTACGAAATTTTTCTCTTCCATTCCACACTGCTCCCAGGATAACTTTCTACCCCTGGGTTGTCTAAAGAGCTAGTCATTAGCCATGAAGTGTGATTTGCTAAATTTATTTTTTATTCAATTTCTCTTTTAATAACTGACTTGAGCTCCCAGTTCAAAAATCATTTACTTCCAAAGCACAAATTGTAAAATGTAAATGACTTTGAATTAATAGAAGAGAAAATCCAATTCCTTAGTCACAATAGCTACATTTCCATTGCTCAATAGTCCCATGTGGCTAGCGGCTATGGCATTTTAATGCAGAAATAGAACATTTCATTATTGCAGAAAGTTCTATCAGACAGCGCAGCTGCTTAACCACACAGCTTAGGATGACAGCTTTAAAATTAAAAACCTCTATTAGCTCCAGTTGCCTCTAGGATCAAGTTTAAACACCCTAGCTTGGCATGTAAGACATTCCATTCCTCAGCCAAGTGTTGCGGCCCACCTAGCACCGAGGCAGGAAGCTCACGAGTTTAAGGCCATCCTGGGCTACATAGTGAGAGTCCCCAAATTCATTCCTTATGTCCTGCTCTCTCTCTCTCTCTCTCTCTCTCTCATCCTTTTCTGCTTTGCAGCCTGCTTTGTGAACCCTACCCTATGTAAGAGAGATATTGGGCTTCCATGTGTTGTTTGCTTTGCTATGGATGCACTTTCTCTAACTCCTCCACTTGGCCAAATCATACTTGACCTTCAAATTCAGTTCATAGTCTTCCAACACTCTGTCCCAGCCCAGCTCTCCACAGGTTGCGTTTCAGCAGAGCTCCTCTGAAAGGTGCTATTCCTCTTTGGATTACCGAAGGCTACTAGGAAAAGATAAGATACAGAAAAGTTGTATCTGCTCACAGTAACGAGAATGATCATAAATACATAATAGTCGCTGTCTCCATTATACAGAAAAGAAAACTGAGTCCCAAATCCCCAAACACTTCCGCTACAACCACACAATTGTTAACACCCAAATCTGAATTTTTATTTTTAGATTTGAAACTGCTTATGGTTTTCTTTTTTTTTTTTTTTTTTGTCTTTTTGAGACAGGGTCTCATTATGCAGTTCAGGCTGGCCTTAAGCTCACTTTGTAGCTCAGGCTGGTCTCGAACTCACAACAATCCTCCTGCCTCAGCCTCCCGAGTGCTGGGATTACAGGCCTGCACCACCACGCCCGGCTTGCTTATGGTTTTCTTGCCTTCAAGGTCTCTGTCTCAAAATTGACTTTGTTGGAAGGAGAACTGTTTCCAAATCCACCTCTGATTCTGTATCCAAGCAAATCATGAGCAAAGGTGGATTGTGGAGAGGGGTGTGTTGTTAGTGAGTTTACAGATGTGTTTCCAGTGAAAATTAGATTTAAAATAGTTTCCTGAGGTTAGAGGATGTGGAGATTAAGGAAATAATATTGAATTTTCTGTTTTCTCTGTTTCTATTCCCCTTTCTTGCCACCAGCCCCCTGCTCTTTTCTCTCCACCTCAGAAACTCATCTTTTCTTATTCCTTTGGTGGCTTCTCTACTGCTGTACCAGTATAAGTTGGTACTCCAGGGCTATAACCTTGACTTCCTCCTTTACTGTCTCTGCTCACTGTAACCTATCTGACCCATTCGTTATCTTTAAAACAATCCTAGAATTCTAGGTTTGTAATTCCAAGGGCCAACTAGACATTGCTAAGGAGCTTAACATGGCCAAAGCAGAATTCTTTCTTTTGCCTACTGAATTTCCTGTAGTCTTAATATCTCAGAAAACTTCTTTGCCACCTGTTGAGTGACTAACTGTTCTCAAGTCCTGTCTCATAACTTTACTCACCCTCCACACCTAGGCCTTCTGAAACAAGTCCTATGAGGTCAGTTTCCAAAACATTTCTCAAATGTATCCTTTTGTTACCATCTCATTGGGACTTCTATGGTAGCAGAAACACCAAAAGGACATCCAAGATTTCACAGCAGATGTATTTACATCAGTGGGCACTGATTGGGATCATTCCCAAAATATCATGGTCCTGATCTTTTGTTGTTTGGGGCTTATATGGGATAGGCAAGCAGGAAGTACAGAAGCAGAGTATTTGAGCTGCTGAAGTTCTCAGCTTCCACATGAATGTTTATTATTATTCTATAACTTTACTTTTGGGTGTTGTTTTTCTTTATAGTACTGGGGAGGAGACGAAGGATTTTCCACATGCTAGGCAAATGCTCTCCTACTGAGCTACATCCTCAGTAGATATTTAAAAAATATAAATCATATTACACATATTTCAGGCTCAGATTTCTCTAGTAACTTTTTATTGCACGTGGGTTAAAAGTCAATCCTTCTTAGCTAGACTTAGTGGCACAGGCCTCTAATCCTAGCACTCTGGGAGGCTGAAGCAGAAGGATGGTAAATTTGAGCTCATCCTGGCAACTTAACAAGGCTGTATTTCAAAATAAAAAAATTAAAATGGGTGTGGGATACAGCTCAGCACAAAAGCCACGGGTTCAATTACCCATACTGGAACAACAACAAAAAATCCCGTCCCTCTGAATCCACTTATAATGTCCTTCAAAAGTTAACCTCCATAGCACAGCATATTAAAATGCCTGCAAGCAGGAGCAGGGGCCGGGAGTTTGGTCCCTGGGCATTCCATACCAGCCCCTTCCCCAGGGCAAGCTGAGACAACAATTGAGACTGGGCGTGGTGGCACTTGCCTATAATCCCAGCTTTTGGGAGGTTGTAAACAGGAGAATCACTATGAGTCCAATCTAATAGTGAGACTCTGAAAACCCTGTAGATCCTTCCTTAAAATTAAAAAAAAAAATGTTAATCTTCACCCACCTTTCAGACCTTTTCAGGCCACTCAGCCACTGATCCACTACACTCAGCTGCATCGGACTCTTTCTGCTGGCACACGCTTAACTTATCCCCAACCATGGCTCTAACTGTGCTCTTGCTCAGAATAATCCTCCCACACTCCAGTATTCTGATGAGTGGCTCTTTCTTGCCCTTTTTATATCAGCCTGCATACCTTCTCTCCAGAGAAAGCTTTTCCTGACCTTGTTATTAATTGAGTCATATTTTTCTTATGTGTTGACTTGTGTATTTGTTGCCTAGAGAGTCTACAAGAATAAGAACTTCATGAGGGTTTTTTTTTTTTTTTTTTTTTTTTTTTTTTTTTTTTTTTTTTTTTTTTTTTTTTTTTTTTTTTTTTTTTGGGTTGTTTTCTTTTTCTTTTTATTTTGGTAGAAGTTGTTTCTTGTTTTGGTTTTTGAGACAAGGTTTCACCATGTAGCTCAGGGTGGCCTCGATCTCACAGTGACTCTCTTGCCTCAGTTCCTGAGAGGAACTGCATGTATTATTTTTTTTCTTTTGGGATCTCGTAGGTGCAAGTGACCCCGGCAAGAGGAGGACAAGCCTCTCAGGGGAGGATCCCAAAAGTTTTAAGATGCTGGAGTCTTTACGTAAAGGAGCCAAGCTGCACTCAATTGTGACATGAGCAAGAAAAAATAAATCCTACTGCTCTTTGCCCTGAAATCTCAGGGCTGTTTGTTGAAGTAAGACAGAAGAAATTAACATAGGCAGAAAGGTGACGAGGAAAATCTTAATTTAAAATTGTAAATTTATGCTGGGAATGGTGATCCTTGCCTGTAATCTAGGCAGTTGGGAAACTGAGGCAGGAGGATCACTATGAGTTTGAGGTTAGCCTGAACTATGTATTAAGACTCTGTGTCAAAAAAAAAAAAGAAACAAAAATTGAACAAAATAGTGAAAAGGAAACATGTATTTATATATGCACAAGATAGTTAAAATAGCTATATTACTAATTTCTATTAGTTCACTGAAAAGAAATGTTTATGCCTATATTGTTTGAGCAATTTTTCATTCTCATATCTTCTAATCTGAGCAACTACTTCGAAGACAATAAGCAATGTACTAACCACTGTTACTCTCCCACTATCTTGTTTTGATATTTTGTATCATTGTTTCATTTTTTTTTTCTTTAAAAGAAAAACCTGAAGCTTCAGGACACAAATTGTTCACAGTTGCAATTCCTGTTTGCATACCAGGAAACTCACTAAAAAAAAGAACATTCTGAAGACCAGAAAGATAAGATAAACCTGTAAAGTGGGGTTCTTGCTCTCTCTCTGGTGCTGAGCCTCAACTTTTCCTCCTCCAGAGCCCTGTCCTCCAGGAAGCAGCACGAGGAAGAAGGTAGGCAGCAGAGCTCAAAGCTTGCTATGCATGCACATGGGTTGAGCCCTAACCCAGTTGCCAAATGGATAGCCTGATAGGCAGCGGGGATGTACACCCTGCACACCACTATAGGTTTTTTTTTTTTTTTTTTTTTTTTTGCTTTTCATTTATATATTTGGTACAGGGTCTCACTACGCAGCTTGGACTTGTAGTGATCCTTCGGTTTTCAGTTTCCCCAGCACTGGAATTGTAGGCATGGGCCACCACACCCAGATTCGGTTGCCGACTCAGTGTTCCCTGAGGATGAAGCTGGCACGGCATGCAGGACCAGGGATTGAATCCTGGTCACTATGCTTGCCAAAACAGGTGCTGCTCAGTCTGTGGAGTTATCTCGCCAGCCCTTCACACCCCCATCTTGAAGACAACCCCAAGATCAAATGAAAGCTCCTTTCTCTTGAGGGTTCCCACTCTATTATTTTTGGAGTGTACTTCTTTAATTCTAATAAGTCTTTCCATGCCTTTCACTGAGATATCCTGCCTTTCTTTTCTGGGTGTAAGTAAGCCAACTTAAAATCTACCCCATGGGTAGTTGATGGCAGTCCCCCATCTCTTGTTTGGGTGACTCCCTCAGACCCCATCCTGTGACATTTGTACTAATGGTTGATCCCTCCTGGTTGACCTCTCCAGTGCATGCCTCCCCTGGTTAGAATTTTATTTACCCCACTGCACACTACTCAAAGTTTCAGACTGAACCCATCCATCTCCTGCAGGAAGCCTTGTGTTTCCACAGCACCATGTGCACTGTTTCATCTTGTACTTTACCACAGCATATTCACATCCTGTCTCTTCTATGTGACTATATTTTTCCTGAGATCAGAAACTGTACCTTATTTTTTTGTGTGTGTGCCTTCTTGGTCTATTAGGTATGAGCATCACAATAAATCTTTCTTAAATAAATAAGCCTCTAGCAGCAAGCCATTGAGATTTTAATGAGGCAACAGGGTTTATTTGCAACAGTTAGGAGTGTTAGAACCTTCAAATTTGGAACACAAAGTGGCAAAAAGCTTTACGAATATGAATTAACTTGGATGCAAACAAATTTTCATGTTACTTGACTAAAGACACAATAATGTGTAATAATTCAACAAAATATTGACTATTATTTTTAAAAAATCCTTGCAAGGTTCATTTTAACTTTGCTGATTTGGGTCCAAAGAATAAATATTAAATATTAAAGACTTAGTGACTCTTCCCTAGCATGGACTGGATGTCACGTGCTACTAGGCTGCTTTCAAGGTATAGCTCTCTGCTAGTTGTCTGTTTATGCTGTTTTCTGTTGATTTCTCCAGAGCACAAACAGCCAGATGGTTAATTGTCATTTCTTCAGCGCTTGCACACTCCCAGCAAGGGTGCTGAGCACCCTCCTGCAAGAGGACCCTCTGCATCATGCAGACTTGGAATTGCCAACCCACTGACTGCATCTGAAAGCCTTTTCAGCCTCACAAAACCTTGAATTTCTGCATTAGCATATCAGAAGTGGTGCAGTGGTGGGAAATGCTCTAGGCAACAAAGGACACAGCTCAGTGGCATTGTCTCATTGATGCCTACAGAAGCAGAAACAATGATCACCACGCCAGGGCCTTGCTGATGGACAGATGTTGACACATTTTCTTGAATGACTGACATGTTTCATTGCCACCACCGCCACCAGCACTTGATCTGCTCTCAAGACTGCCATCTCCTGCCATGACCCAGGTCCTCAACCAGTGCAGAAGGAAAAGCCATGCACCCATCCAAATGAAGACAGCCTCAGCTGTAACTTCAACTATGGCTAGAGGGGATTTGTCATTGTTTTTGTTCAGACTTGAAAATTTTACTTGGGCCAGATTTGATGATTAGTCATCTATTGCAGCACAATTGTTGCCAGTTAATAGGGTTGCAAGTTGTTCTAAGCAGCGACATGTTGAGCAAATCATCCCAGATCCCCCTACACCAAGTCATTGATCACTGCTTGTTATCTCTATTGGTATGTAAGTTGCATGCCTGTCTTTCTCAAAGGACACAGTAAATTTTGTACACCAGAAAAGAATCACGGACTATTATAGTGGATATTTTTGAAGCTGAAATTAATTGCCTTAATTCATCTTTATTCATCTATTGCAGGCATGGTATCTCCTCTCAGTTATCAACTATCTCATTATTTTATACAGAAAGGGAGTAAGGCATTTTGTAAAACAGAAACCACATTCTTATTGTCCTAAATTATTTCCTATTTCTGAAGTTAAAGATTAGTTTTGTATGCTGTGTGGCAACAATTCTCAGTTGGGGGCAGTTTTGCCCTTAGGGAATATTGAGCAATGTCTAGAAATATTTCTTGTTGTCACAATTTAGAGGGAATAGGAGGATGCTGCCATTATCTAGTGGGTCCAAGACTATGCTAAAAGAAATAACCACACATACAACAGTTCCCACAACAATTTATCAAAATATCAATAGTGCCAAGCCTGAGAAACTCTAGGAAATGGCTTTCTTTGTGAAAATACTTTACAGATTTCCATCAAATCAAATTATTATTGACAAATGGGCACATTGAGGGATGCATCACTTGAGAAAATAGAACAATTTTGGACAAAGCAATGGGGTCTAAATATTACAATTTACTTTCTCATCTTTGGCTGTATCGTTGAATGATTTGATCTAAGTTGTGGGTGTAAAATTTTAGAAAGCTGTATATTGGGCAGAGAGAGGTACAATTTTTCCTACATGCAGTAATTTGGCTTTCTTACAACCAGCAATGTGTCTTTTACTTCATGCTCAACTGAGCCTTAAATATATTTCAAATGGTGTAAAATTTAATTAAGTAGTTGTTCCTCCTCACTCAGACATATTTATAACCTCTTAGAAAAATATATTGGAGTATATTTTATGTTGTTAAGATAGATAGATAGACGGATAAATATATAATAGGTAATAAAATATTCATTAAAGATCACATGTTGTACTAGGTTTATGGTTAATGTCCTGTTTGCCTAAATCAAAGGTTTTTTTTTTTTTTTTCAGTTCAGTGTTTTTATTTTTTGTAGTACCTGGACTGAACTCAGGACACTGTCAGTTCAGTATTTACAAGTCAGAATGTTTATAATCCAATATGTATATATATGTATGCATTGACAGATACAGATCTATTTTTCCTCCATGCAAGTGGTTCCAAACAAATAGTTACATGTTGATCAAATTACTCAAGATCCCCAACAGTAAGACTTATTAATCATTGCTTATTCTACTCATTGATACATAATTTTGATAACTGTCTTTTTTATAGGACGTAGATTTTGAATGCCAGAAAAAAACCCAGATTATTATAATGTTCGTTATGAAGAATAACATAAAATAGAGATCAAGTTAATTACCTTACCTTTAGTTGTCATGTGTTGTAATCTGCCTATTAGATGGATTTGCTCCATAAAATTTTTAATTAAAATCAACCTGCATTTTGGAAATTAAGCCTAACACACTTTGAAACTTTGAGTTTTGCTATCTGGTGAAGATATTTCACTATCATAGAAGCATATTTTTTAAATTTTCTGTTAAACTGTCATATAGCCTAACAGAGTCATTTGTGTTCATGCTAGCATACCAGATCTCAATCACATTGAGTGAGCCAAAGCATCAGAGAATGAGGCCCAGGTATGGATATTAAAACTGAACCAAATCAAGCAATACACACATAAACACACACACACACACACACACACACACACACACACACACACACACACTAGTACCATGCTGTCATGGTGGCAAGGCTGGCTGAAAATCCAGATTGAAAGCACAGCATATGAAAAGCACAATATTGGCAGGCAAGCCCAGAAAATATTGCCCCAAGACATATAAAGACACTTCCCAGACTGTCTTCTGGAGTTGATGGTACAAGAATCATGCAGGAGAACAGGCTCAGGGGTAACAATTTACCCGTGATTCATTGTTTAGACCTCCATTCCCAATGATGCACTGACCTTGAAGAACAGAGAGCAGGCGCCTAAAACACAAGTGCCAAAACCTGGGGAGGCCCAAGTCCTTTCTAGAAAATGGGGTAGACATTAAAAGGGCTGTGAGTAAAACCTAGTGGTACAGCACTAGCCTAGCATGTGCAAGCCCCTAGGTTGAAACCTCAGCACCACAAAAACAAAACTAAATAGATATTAACATATAGCTCCCATGTATCTCCCTATACTTCAAATCATCTCTAGATTACTTATAATATCTAATACAGTATAAACACTAAATAAATAGCTACTACACTGCATTGCTTAGGGAATGATGACAAGAAGTACATGTTCAGCACCAATGCAATATTTTAAAAAAATTGGTCCATAGTAGGTTGCATCCACACAGGCAGAACCTCAGCGATGGAGGGCTGACTATAATGCAAGAATGTTAGAATCCAGATGGCTTTCTTTCCTTTTCCTGTTTGTTTTCCTTCTTTTTAAGTACTGGTGGTGTAGCCCAGGACCTTTATGCTTAGCTAAATCTCCTACATTTATTTATTTATTTATTTTTGTTTTTCATATTTGAGACAAGTTATTGCTATATAACTCAGCCTGGGTTTGTTTGTTTGTTTGAGAAACCAGGAATTAAACTCAGGCCCTTGTACTTGCCAAGGAAGTGCTTATTCCCCTGAGCCATCTCCCTGGCCCCCTCAGCCTGGCTTTGAATCACTATGTAGCACAAGACTGGTCTTGAACTCATGGTAAGCCTCCTGCCTCAGTCTTTCAAGTGTTTAGGATTACAGGCACGCATTGCCATGACCATATCCATTTAAAAAATTATTTTAAGATAGGGTGTCACTAAGTCACTCACTAAGTTGCCCGGACTGGGTTTAAACTTGTGATCCGTCTGCATCACCTTCCCAGAATGCTGACATCAAAAGCATGTAACCTTTTGTCCAATTCAGGTGACATTATTAGTTTTGACTCTTTCTTCACCGGCTCTGGGTGAGCTCTGTTGGTAAAACTCTTCCTTGTCTTTGGTTTACTCATTTATAAAATGGGGGAACTTGGTTATGTGATGACCATTGTTTCCATCCAACTTAGAGAAGATAATAACTGTAGGTATTTAGAAAAATATTAAACAGCTCAATAATGCATATCTTCATGAATTTATAAAGTACTGTATAGCAAAGTAACAAAGAATTTATACACAATTGTTGGCAGTTTATAATCAAGACATGAATTTCATCATATCAGGAACACGTGTCTAGTATTTTGGTAGTACATTTTTTTACAGCTAAATATCTCTTATTTGGTGATGGCTCAAGTTTTCTGTAGAAAGAAAGGCAGCAATTGCACAGTTTAGACTTCAGAGGTGGGTCACAGAAAATAAAATTGCCTAATTTTTTATTAAAATAATTTTAAAATGTGAAAAATAGATGAATGGAAGAGTTAATGCTCCTTTTCTTAAACTGTTAAAATATATAGTTGCGGGACTGGGGAGATAGCTCAGTGGAATAAGTGCTTCCCTGGCAAACGCAAGGGCCTGAATTCAATCCTCAGTTCCACCAAAATAAATAAAATATGTAGTTGCACAAAACAAAATCACTTGATTTTCCATAACAATAATTGCTAAGAGCTATCGTTATATGGAGAGATAGAATCTAGGCAATGATCTGGGCAAGATGGTGCTCATCTATAATCTCAATGTCCTGAAGGCTGAGGCAGGAGGATTACTGCAAGTTTCAGGTCAGCCTGGTTTGAATAATGAGTTCAGGGACAGCCTGGACTACATAGCAAGACTGTGTCTCAGTGCGCGCGCGCGCGCACACACACACACACACACACACACACACACACATAGGTAATAAAGAAATTGTTGAAGTTCTTACTCAAGGTGCACTCAGGAACAACTAACTCATCTTTGCCTCCTAGACACCTGCCTGATTTTTGCATTAAAAGTTCCAATTGCTGGGAAATAAAGATCATGCATCACTATACATTTGAGACCCTTGGAAAGCTTTTATTATGGAAAATCCAGGATAAAGTTAAAAGGGAAAAGTTTTTGAAATAGAAATGCTTTCCGGAACTATATCATATAAACAAAGACTACAGCGGGAATCCTTGAAGGAGAAAGTTAAAAGAGACTGTTTTTTAGTTCTTGTTGTTGTTGTTTCCATGAATGTAACTGAGTTCAACTCTGTTTCCTGCTAATAGTCCCAATACCACTGGCTATGGATGAGGACAGTGCTTATTCACAGGTGTTAGTGGTTTTATAGTACAAGTTGATACATCCTCAGGATGTGACAAATGCTGGATGGAATGGTGAAACACAGCCCAACCTTATTACTCAGAAGTCAAAGCTTCTGGTAACTTCCTGGGTTTTCCTATAGAAACACCAGGAATGAAACTAGCTGTGAATATAATTACAAATGAAAAGATTACTTGTGGAGACCGGTTTAGAAACAGTGATAAAATGGGCAACAATGTTTTCAACTTAAGCTGTAAGCCCAAAGCCCAGTACACTTTTGTTTTGATTTGATCTGATTTGTTTTGTTTTAGGTACCAGGAATCAAACTCATGACCTTGTGCTTTCCAAGCAGGTGCTGAGCCTCTTCTCTAACTCCCTACACTGTTCTCTTTAAAAAGAACTTGTTTTGAAATTAGGCACACTATTTCCAAGAGTGCATTTTTATAACCATATGGTTTTCAAGTTGTACTTTATGCAAACAGGAACCCTTCTTAGAACACAAATATTAAGAACCAGACCTGCTAAATTGAAGGAGATGTCATTGGATAAATCAAAATCAAGGATATATTTTAGAATGTTTTGCAAAATTCTTGTCTTTTTATCAATACACTAAAATTCTAATCTTCTTTGTCATTGGATAAATCAAAATCAAGGATATATTTTAGAATGTTTTGCAAAATTCTTGTCTTTTTATCAATACATTAAAATTCTAATCTTCTTTGGAAGATTGGTTGTGCCTTTAAGATTCATTTAATTTAGGGTCATAAAAGCAGTTTTCTAGGACTCAGGTCAGTTTAGCTTCTAGGCCCATTGCTTCTTTGAAGCTAAGACTGGCGGCTGCCCATCAGTGGCCTACCCCCCAATTCTTTGGACCTCTCCCTACAGTTCTGATTTTAAATCGGCTAACTTCACTTCCATTTGTTAGAGCATGACTAGCAGTGATTGCTGTTACTATAGCAGTGAGTGTTACCTCAATGCTCCTGAACTGAGTGTCTATATTAAATCCCCTCTTCAGAAATGACAGGTGTATTTTTACCTTTCTCTACTGCATCTTTTCTAAAAAAAATTTAATTCTTATTAGTAGATGTTTGAAGTAATAATGACCACACTCATCATGGGGAATTGGTCAGTGTAAATAATACATTTAATTCTTTTTACTTGCCCTTCCCCTTCTCCCTCCATCTCTTGTTCTCCTTATGATTTGTGAAAGATCCACCTAATTCTTTCCTATAATCCATCTCAATATTACCTCTTGACATGGGATCCTGTTCTGTCAGCCTCCAGGCCTTCAATTTCTCAGACATATTATATATTAGCAGAAGGGAACACTGTAGGATTCCTTCCAATTTGCCCAGCTTTACTGCCTCCTCATTGAAATCTATGTTCATGGTGTTCCATCCTCAAAAGCATAGCTGAGAGTTTACTCATCCGTCTGCTTTCCATTCTGACTACACAAGAGAGCCGACTGTTTTCCAGAGGGCCATGCCCTAGCTGATCACAGGGCTCTAGGCCAGCCCTAAGGCTTCTCATTTTATCCCCATGAGGCACTTTCTCTTAGATATACTTATATTTCCTGAAGATAAAATGGCCCTTGAAAACTATTCATAATCTCTTTCAGTCTTTCATTCTAAAGAGAACTGTATCTTCTATAGTTTAAAAATTATAATCATGGATAAGAAAACAAACCAAAATTAGTTGGATAATTCAGAGCATACAAATCTTTCATCTTCATGATCCTCTAAAAGAGCCAAGAAATTCAAAAGAAGTCTTATTAAAACACACATAGTTTTAATTCTGATCTTTAACCCCAGTCTATGTGTCTTTAGACATGGGTTTACAATCTTCTGGAGTGTGTGAATTCTATAAAGAACAAAGCAATTTTCCTATCATTATTCAGCAGTTATCATTCCTGAAAATTATATGTTATAGCTTGTGTTTACATGTCTCCGTGGCCTCATAAAGTCATAGGTGTAGCTTATTCAGAGGTGGCTGGATCTAGAGTGTGAAGCTGGGACTGATTCATGGTGCAATACTAGGCTCAAGGGTATTAGAATTAAGTGTGTGAGTGCCATCTTCCCTAAGAAGCTTGGATAAGCTATAATGGGCATAAAGAATTGAGGTTGTCCGTTGTTGCTTTGGAACCTTCTGCCCACCATGACCTGTTTATCCTCTGCAATGTCTATCTGCTTGGCCACCCTGCCTTGGGGCCAGCCAATTATGGACTGAAACCACTACAAACTGTGAGACAGATAAACCTTTCATCCCTTAACTCGTGAATTTGTGTATTTTATTTCAGTAGTGAGAAAAGTAATCAAGACAGAATTTTGTACCAGAGAATTGGGGTCATTGCTATAGCTGTACCTTATCATGTGGTTTGTAAGCCTTTGGAACTGCCTTTTCAGAAGGTGAAGAGTTAGGAGGTTTGGAGATGACAGATGAAAAAGTAGGGCTGGAATACCCTAGACTGTACTTGATGGGAGATTCTGGTCAGAGCTTAAAAGACCAGAAGTCTGATAGAAATCTTGTTTGTAAAGATCAGGCAAGGGAGGTTTCTTCTGGGAAGAAGGGCTGCATTGGATATTAGACTCCAGATGATATGTGTTATGGAATGTAGAAGGTTGTCTTCATTTTGCTTATGTTCATACTTTGCCTGAGACTGAGATTAAAGCAAGTGGACTAATTAATTTTGCTGAAGAAATTTCAAGGCACTCTAAAGTTGAGGTAGTTGTATGGCTACTCTGGAGGCTTTCAGCCAGATTTCATTGAGAATCAAGAACAAATTACCTAGCAGAATGGTTTAAAACATTTTGAGTTTGGCCAGAAAGGAAGCTCTAGTAAAGTTGCACCTTGCATAGATTGAATAGAGGAGGAATTGATTTCTGAAAAGACCAGCAAGAAAAAGTCAAGTATTTCATAAGAAAACAGAAAATATGGTCAGAGAAACATCACAAGACACAGTAGAACTCCAGTCTTTGCAGCCTGAAAATTGCAAAAGTGAAAGACTTCTCTTTGAGAAGAGAGTCCCAAGGCACAATGTCCCAGAATGCTGGCAGTTTAGGGGAGATGTTCCTTCATATTTCGTTCATAGGCACTGGAAGCCCACAACTGAGAGAGAAGGAAGCCAGACTACTGCTTCCTACTGACCACTGCCATGACAGAAGACCATGGCATCATCGATGTAGTGCTAGTGTTAGGTGCATGCAGAATGCAAGAATTATGGGATTAGAAAGGCTTCCACCCTGATCTCAGAAGGAGGCCCAAGAGGCCTGCCAGTGTGCTCCTGAGAGAACAGTGTGTGAAGCTGTGAGTGTGAAGCCAAAGTTTCAGGGGAGACCTCCGAAGGCTGGACAAGCCAGGAAAGTGGATCTTCTGAGGAAATCTGGGAGAACTATGCATATCCAGCCAAAGAAAGAAGTCACAGGAACTATAACCACCAGAAGTTCCATAGGGATGGAGCCACACAAGTTGTTTACAGTTCACAATTTGTCTCAGATTGCTGAGGGTGCTGCACCTGGAAGAGTGGGATTCAGTATTGGCCCTCTTGGATTTTAGTCTTCATTTGTTCCCATTCCTTGCTGTTCCTCTGTTTGCAGCTCTTGAAATGGAAATATTTATTTCATGACAGTGATTGTTAGAAGTGTTTAACTTTCTTTGCTTTTGTAGAGGGGTTTGCAGTGAAGAGTTTGCCTTGAATTTCAGAGGAGACTTTGGGCTTAGACTTCTCGGTAACACTGAAACTGTTGACTTTGGCAACTCTTGGAGATGACTTAAGTGCCTTTTGCATGAAGAGATGTCAGTAGGCCTTTGGGGGACCTTGGGCAGAATATTATGGCTTTTTAAAGTTGTGCTGTTTAAGCCTCATGAAATAAGAGCTTTTTCAGAGGTAGCTGGATCTAGAATATGTGAAGCTGAAATTGATTCATGCTTGCAATGCTAGGCTTAAAGGCATGAGGATTAAAGGTATGAGTGCTATACATCCTAAAGAGCCTGGATAAGATATAAGGGATATAAAGAGCTGGGGTTGTCCCTTGCTTATTTTCCAACCTTCTGCCCACCATGAATTATTTCTCCTCTGACATGCCACTCTGTTTTGGAGCCAGCTGATTATGGACTGAAACCTCTACAAAATATGAGCATTATAAACCTTCTCTCCTTTAACACTGAGCACTGAATATTTTGTCTCAGTAAGAAGAAAAGTAACTAAGACATTATAATTGTAGTGAAATAAAATATTCCCAACTCATGATAATTAGAGACAATGTTCTGTGATCTGGGGCATTCTGTGCCAGTGAGGAATGCAGCATGTAATTTAGGTATCAAAGACATAAAATGGAAATACTGCTGGGACAGAAGAGGCCAACATTTTCTTAATCATTCAAAATAGGATTGGTCAGGCTGCGGAGATAGTTTGGCAGTCTAAAGCACCTACCTGGCAAGTACAAGGGGCCAGGTTTGATCCCTGATACTGCATGCTGTGATTGCCCCGTGCCATGATGGCCACCAAAACCAGGCATCATGGCTCCCACCTATAATCAATCCCAGAACTAGAGAGGCTGAGACAAGAGGGTCACTAGGAGTTCAAGTTGTATAGCTAGACCTTGTACCAAATTTTAAAAATGTGGTTTGGTCTCTCAAGCACTGACGGCCACATTCTGATGTGATTTCGTTCAATCGTCTGCATGTTCTAGTCAGTCTCATACTGCACACTATTCTCACCACTGTAAAAGCAACTGTGTTTATGTATATTTTAGAACTACTTTAAGGAACACACTCTGAATTCTTTTCCCCATAAACATAAAACAGCAGCCAGAATTGAAAAAATGGGGTTGTATTCTCTTAGTTATACTTAAATGTCCTTGACTGATTCAAAATCTTATTGCTATGGTTATCCATTAGTTGTCTAGTGTTGCCCAAGTGTCATGGCACACACTTCTAATCCCAGCATTCTGGAAGTTGAGACTGGAGGATCTCAAGTTGAAGAGCAGCCTGGGATACATAGCAATGCCCTATTTCAAAAAGCAAAAGACAACAAACAAAATAACAAAACAAAAGAAAAATCTACTGTTGCACAACAAACTGCCTAAAATCTTAGCTCTTTCGAACTAGCAAACATTTATTATCTTCCAGTTTCTATGGGAAAGAAATTCAAGAACTCCTCAGCTAGGTGGCCCTGGCTCAAGGACACTCATGAAATTTCAAACAGCCTGTTAACCAGGGTGACCTCCATCTGCCTACTAACTATTTTATTCTTCATTATGCTATTGTTTGGGGAGGGTTTTTCCTTAATGTACTTTTCAGATTGTTTACCATCAGTGCATAGAAATGCAGCTTTATCTTTTAGTTTTTGTTTGTTCATTTTTGTGATGGACTCTTCCCATGTAGCCCAGACTCACTACAAACCTGTGATTCTCATGTTGCAATCCTCCTTATTGTTGTTGCTGCTGTTGCAACCATCTGAGTGTTAGGATTATAGGCATGTCCCACCACACCCAGCTTGCGACTGATTTTTATGTAATTTATTATCCTGCTACTTTGGTGAACATACTGATAAGAACTAATAGGAATGTGTGTGTGTGTGTGTGTGTGTGTGTGTGTGTGTGTGTGTGTGTGTAGAGGGATGTTAACATTTTCAGTGTATAAGCCTATGTCATCTACATAGACATGATAGTACATGTCTGAAATCCCAGTACTAGAGCAACTGAGATAGGAAGATTTGTAGGAAAACCTGGACTACATAATAAGTAATGGTGCACGCCTGAGGTACCAGTATTCCTGGCATGAGAGACTGAGGCAGGAAGAATACAATGTTGAGCCCATCCTGGGCAACTGAGTGACTTACTGAGATCCTGTTTCAAAAAAAATTAAGAAGTGCTCAGAACATAGCTCAGAGTGAAGGCCTTGAGTTCAATCCCCAGTACTAAAAAAAAATATATTAATTAGAAATTGGCTGGTTTTCTTTTTTCCTTTTATCATCTACTTTTCTGACTAGAACTTCCAACCCTGTGTTGAATTGGACTGGTAAAAGTAGATGTCCCCGTCCTGTTCCTGATCTGAGAGGAAAATCTTGAATCTTTCATCATCACCATGTTAGCTCTGGGCTTTTCATACTGTGAACTTTATTTCAGTGAGTTAGTTTTCTTCTGTTCATTGTTTGTTGAGTGCTTTTTTACATGAAAGTGTATTAAATCTTGTTAAATTTATCATCTCACAAACTGAGATTGTTATGTATCTTTTGCCCTTTGTTCTGTTAATGTGATATATTTTTATGATGAACTAGCCTTACATTCCAAGAATAAATTCTATCTGGTGTGTAAACTTTTCCCAGTGTTACTGATTTCTGTTTGCTAATATATTGTTGAGGATTTCAGAATACAATGCCATTTTAACTTAACTAATTGCACCCTGCAGTGATTCTGTTTCCAAATAAGTTCACATTCTGAGATACCATAGACTAGGACCTTAGCATATGTAATTAAAAAATACATAAGTCAATCAATTAGAATTATCAAGATGGAAACTACCTTCTTTTATTGCCTATTTTTGGAAATGTATCTTGCCATTTCTTCTGTATTCTACTCATTCTTTAGACGCTTGACAATAAATGCAATTGGGTATGTTTGTGTTTGTGTGTGTGTGTTGTGTTGTGTTGCAGTCCCTGTGTATGCAAGGGCAAAGGTTAGACAAAGGTTAATCATTGTTGCCATGAAGTGGGCATCAATGCAATCATATTGGAAAATGCCTCCTACAGTCATAGTCAGCAAAGACAAACTGAGGTATAGTTGACTTGAAAGTAAAGTGTCTTTCTAATTTAGCAAAGTAACTCTGACCCCCACCAAAGAGATATGTATTGTTCTATGTGGGTGCTGAGAGTGATAAAGTAAGTTTTATTGGTGAGTCAGATAGCAATGTTGTCATTTCAATTCTGTATGATGCTCCTCCTTACAGAGACAGTCTTACTGTTTTCCAAGCTGGTCTCACATTTGTTGTGTTGCCCAAATGGGCCTCACACTCACAATCCCCCTGCTTTGGCCTTCCAAATAATTTCTTTTTTTATTTTTTTTCAAAGAGGCCAAACATCGAGGGCCATGCTGGTTTTATTAACATATAGCACATGAAGTATAAGTTTAGAATTTAAAATTGCAAAGTTTTTCTACAAATCAATAAGAAAATACAAATAACCTATATTAATCAATACAGCAAACTAAATCCAATTATCCTAAAAGAAGAAAGGGACTTTATTGGCTCACAAAACTTTAAATGTCTTGAGGTAGGGCAGGCTTTAGGCACAGCTGGATCAAGGGCTTCCAGGAAAATGGTATCAGAACTTAGTTCTCTTTCTGTTTCTGCTAGCCTTTTAGTTTCTCCATAAGCAGACTTTCTCCAGAAGGTCCAAGTTCAGGCTTGCAGCATCCTCATTTCCTGGGATCTCCATAAAACCTTGTTTCCAGTAGTTCTAGCAATCTGTTGCAGGCGCTCTGAAGTAGCCTTCCTTAAGTTACATGTCCATTTTTTAACTACTGTGGCCAGGGAGCTATGGGACTCAGGAGGCCAAACCTGTCTGTGCCCTGACCCAAGCCACACGGAATGGGTTTACTACAGTAAATAAGAGTTTTGTTACCAGAAAATGAGGAAAGAGATGATGAACAAACAAAAGCAAAAGATATCCACACAATCCATTTGGAAAGTAGGTAAAAGATTCAATCAGTGTTAAAACTATAAATGACCGATAAACATGAATATAACCCAACTTCACAACTTACCCTGAAAATACAAAACAAGGCAAGGATTTGCTTTTGTCCAATACAAAAGAGACTATCAAGTGTAGGTAAGGCTATATGGGAAAATGAGCACTTTCCAGTTGGTGAAAAGATGTTATGAAAATATTTTGGAAAGCTAAGGTAAGTCTGTCAAGATGGCATACCCTTCAACCCAACAATCCACTTTATAGGACTCAAATTTAAAGAAACATTCACTCATATACACAAAGCCATCTGAATAAGATGTTTACTTTGGCACTATAGTAGCACAACAAAAATGGCGAATAAATAATGTCATCTTCAGTGCTTCATTGAAGATGAAGTATTTAATCCTATTCAACCATTAGAGAAATTTAATGACTTCATTATCTTTGAGACAAAAAATACAATTCTTGTATACAATCATATTTATGTAAAAATAGTGTTTATATGCTAATTCTATTCACATGGAAAACTTTGTGGGAAGATGTATACTTAATTATGGAAAATGACACTTGTATTAGGGCACGCAGACTGCTGGTGACTCAGTCACTACGGGACATGGGTTAGCTGCTGCCACATCTTTCTCGGGTTTTCTGGGAAGTCGTACTCTTCACATTGACACTTAATTTGACATTTTGATCACTTTACATATGTCTTATGCTTGGAGGGGAAGGTTACATGTACTGAAATATCCTTCATGCTAAGCATTGAATTGGTCACTATCCTATCACCTCTATTTGCAGACTAGGAAATCAAGATTCAGAGACCTGCACCTGGCCAATTAGAGCTAAAACTCAAACTTAATTTTCTTGTCTCCAGAGACATACTTTTTACTATGCTGAGTAATGACTATTAATTCTTACTTGATAAATACTATATTTATGAGTTCTATGATCAGCATGTTCATCTGAATTAACTGTACAAAAATGCAAAACAGAAAAGTCATTTCCTTTCATAACCTTAGCTGGAAGTGATGGTAGTGAAGTTTGTTTTTCTAGATTTAGGGATACCTATGTTTAAGCAAAAAAAAGAAGATAGTAATAGCTAGCACTTAGGGTTGCTGTGTACAGCACCAGTTGAAGTGCTTTACCATGGATTAACTCTTAACTCTTGGCAACAACATGAGGTAAGTTCATACCCCATTTTATAGGCACTGTCCTAAAACTTGCCTCCCCTTCCACATTGTTGAATACAAACTAATATATTTAACAAACCTCATTTTGACAGCTTATTAAGTTCTTTATAGATGCAGATAGAGTATAGTTAACATCCCTGTATGTATATCTTGCTACTTTTTTTTCCAGAACCGGGGATTGAAGTCAGGCCCTAGTGCTTGCCAGGCAAGCACTTATTATACTGGGCCATCTCCCTGCCCCCTATCTTGCTACTTATGTGGGTATGTCTGTAATATAGTTAGAAATGGATATATTGGTTAAGGAATGTACATTTGATTTTTTTGAGAGATACCACTAAAGAGATTGTACCAATTTATATCATTGTTGATGGTAAAAAACAAAACCTGCTTACTTATAGTCCCACCAACACTGCATCTCTAATTTTTTTTTTACTTTTCAATAGGCAAAATGTGTCTTCACTTTCTCTTTGCTGTGACTTTCCTTGATTAATGGGGAGGGATATTTTTTCATTCTTATTCGCCAGTTTCATTTCCTTTGTGAATTCATTTCATCCATATTTCTCTAATTATGAAAGTATAAATGACTACCTTCTCATACAAAATTTAATTGAAACACAAGTGTAAGAACCAAGACCATTTTTCCAGGGCTTCTAATATCTTTTCTTGAAGAGTTCAAATTTTTATTTTGCTTTGTTTTCATTGTCATTTATCCTGCCCTTATTGTATTTCTGGGTCCCCACAATACAGTTGACTTAGTATATGACTCAAAATATTTATACAGGACACAACCCCAGCCATCATCTTGATTATAGCCATGGGAGACCCTAAAATAAAGGTCTTACTTAAGTAATGCTAAGATTCCTGACCTACAGAAACTATGAGAGAATAAATGCAATTGTGTTTGTGTGTATATGTTGTGTTGTGTTGCATGAGATTGGACTCAGGCCTTATCCTTGTTAGACAAGCACTCTATCATTAAACTGCATCCACAACCTGAAAAGAGAATTTTTAAAGACACTACAATTATGGTAGCTTGTAATGTAGCACATAGATATACAAGGATGGGCCATGATAATTTGAAACCTCCAATTGCTGGAACAACAAGAAATCAGGCGTTCTTCCTTTTCTTCAATGAAGTTTTTCTGTCTAGATACATAACTCATTTGTGTTTAGAACTGAAGGGAGCTTTCGTCACCATCTAATGCAACTTCTTTGTTGTCCAGATGATGAATCTGAGACACTCATAGGTGAATGGTTTGCCTGTGCTCATTCCAAGCCAGACCCCATAATGGTCATTTGAAGCTTACATTACAACACAGTTTGCTTTACTATTTTCTTCCTTTGGGATCCATTAGAGCTTTGGAAGTATCATCCAGCTATTGTTGCATAATAAAGGATTTCAGAGTTTTAGTGGCTTCTAACAACAAGCATTTCTTCAATCCTTGCTTGTAGGAGCTGGAGGTGAACTTCAGTACAGTTTATTTGGGCCAGAACAGGCTGGCTCCAGGCTGCAAGTGTTCCCTTCTTTTCTATGGCTAAATATTTACTCATTATATGGATAATATCACATTTTATTCAACCTTTTATCAGTTGGTGGACATTTGGGTTGTTTGCATTTGTGGCTACACTATTAGGAATGTTTTTGTACAAGCTTTTGTATGGCATTCCTGTGTACCAAATTTTGAAATCTGCACTTTTTTACATTCTTGAAAAAACACAAAAATCAGGCTGAATAGCTTTCAAAGCCTGACTCTAAATTCTTAAGAACTGGTTTTGATTCCCAAAATAACCCTTTTGAAGAACACAAAGAAAAAGCCATAGCTACAAAACAAGAAGTCTTAGGGGCTGGGGAGATGGCTCAGTAGAATAAGTACTTGTCTGGGAAGCTCAAGGGCAAGAGTACAATCCCTGGTTCCACCGATAAACAAAAACAAGACATCTTAACATTCAAACTATTTTATGAGAGATACCAACATTCAACTGAGGCATCCATCTACTGGTAATCAGTAGGATGGACTAATGTTTTCTAAGCTTTCTGGATGTAGAAAGACACAAAACTACCCCTTGCGCAGAAAACAGGTTTACAGTTGCTTATGATGAGCTGTGACATGAAAGGAACCATACAAGCTAATATTGGGATAATGATTTATCGATGGTTTTTAATCTCCTTCAAGACCAAAATCAATTGAAAAATGAGAACCATGAAATACGTAGTTTTTTTTTTTTTCTTTACAAAAGATAGATTGGTGCACACTATTGAGAACTATGGTCATAGTCAGTTTTCCTGTCATGTGTTTAAATACCTGATCCTAGGAATATTATAATGAAAAGAGGTTTAAGGACTGCAGGTGTTGCTTAGCAGTAGAGTGCTTGGCTAACAAGCAAGGTCCTTGGTTTTACTCTCTGCAGTGTGAAAAGAAAAAGAACTGAAAAGAGGTTTATTTAGCTCAGTGTTTTGAAGACCAAAAGTCTAAGATCGGTGGCCCAATCTATTTGCTGTTTCATGAGGGCCACATGGAAGATAGCCTCATAGTAGAAGGCATGATTATGAAAGAGATCACATGGAAAGACAGGAAGCTAGGAGACCCAAGGGCCACACTTGCTCATTTTGTTAAAACTTTCTCTTTTAGTAATTAGTTGGGGACTCAAAGAACTCCATTGATTCCTTTGTAGGGTGGCAGCCCCAGTGGCCTAATCACCCTCTCTTAAGGCCTATCTCTTAAAGGTCTTGCACCTTATAACATCATCACAGTGCAATCCAAGCTTTCAACACACAAATCTTTGCGGGACACTCAAGCCACATCAAAACCACACCACTATCTGAGGGAGAGTTTAAGTCTACAAAGCAAATACACTTACCCCAAATTATTGCTTTATTCCCATCAAATCCCAATATAAAGGTCAGAAAAGAATGCTTATAAGCTCCAAACTCTGGATGGAAGTACTTGGCTCTGCTTGGAAATAATCACTCATCTTTCCATAGGAAACAATTGAAAAGAAAAAAAGGAGTTGAGCTGTGCCTATTTAATTCATATTCCTGGTTTCTCTAATTTGAAATTTTTCTCCTTTTCTTCAGGAAGCCATGAATGAGGATAGAAAAGCCAGAAGTCTTCCTATCAATGGAAATCTACTTTCACAAAGTAGATGTACAAGCCAGACAGGGGGGCCACACACCTATAATCACAGTAGTGAGAGGCTGAGGCAGGAGAATCATAAGGATGAACCCAGCCTGGACAACCTAGTGACTTAGGGGGATTCTGTCTCAAACAATAGAAAACACAGTCGCTGGAGGATTGGCACCTCTGTACTGGTGAGAAGCAGCTGGATGTGTGGTCTTGGAACCATCTCTTCACATTTCTGGTCTCAATTTCCTTATCTGTGAATTGAGATGAAAAGGACACTATTACCCTTATCTTTCCTAGGTTTTATATGTATCCTGCACACATTATACTATGTAATGTTCAAAGCACACACATACATCCTAGGCAGTGAGAAAGGAGAGGTTGAGCATCAGGAAGGCTGCCTCCTCACCTGCAGTAACCAATTCTAAGGCTGTGAATGAACTTATCATGAAATCCCCTGAGGCAAGTACTTCTGAAGCCACTTGCAGGTCTCAAATCCCGGTGACTGCCACCAAACATGCTCACATGTTCCAAGAATCTGAGTTCTGCAGTCTCAGAAAATTCCTTTTCAATGTTTACAGAGGTCCTCTGAATGGAAACCATGTGTATCATTTTCTTGGTTTTCTTTCCCTTTATGTAACCAGACACTTTGGTACAGTGAGTTCATTTTTAATTCAGGAAAATAAAGAAAATAAGGCATTGGTATGTAGGCCAGTTCCTGGCTTGGCTTGGGTTGGGAAACAAAGATTGGGGCCCAGCTAGCTACTGACATAGTTCAATGATTCCCTAATATGGCCACTGCTGCAGTTTGTGTGCATATGATCTTACTCCTTCCTGTGACCTCAAAACGTGAGGCATGATGGAAACATACAGTCTGTCCTTAAATATATTATAAGACAATTAAATTATAATTAGCCCCCTCAAGTCTTCCCCCTTGCTCTGAATACAGTTATCCCATCATTCTAGCTAATTTCTGAAGTGGTGTGGAACTCTTTCTGGTCTTTAGTTGCTTGGTTGTGGTTGTCTTGATGTCCTGAATTGATTCACAGTACTTCTTTTCATGATCATTTTGACTTTATGGATGAGCTGGAAGTCACATGTTGTCCATGAATTAGATGGATAAAGGCATACTGCAATATTTTGACCAGCCTGCCTTTTTGTTGGATGGCACTTAGCAGCACCATTCACTGGATTTTTTAAAATCACATCTTGTAAAGATAGTCATGAAAGAAGGACTCCAGAACTGCTGCAGAAAGTGGCAAGAACAATGAGACATGTGTGTCCAAAGTGGTGGTGCAGGGATATTTTGAGAGAGTTAATGACAATGTGTTTTTTACACATTGAATTATCATGAATTATCACTGTATTTTCTATCACCTCTTGTAATAAGCCCCCAAAGAACTATCTGCAGGCTACATAAAAAATCCAACTTTATTATATCTAGGATAACTCTTATTTGAGGCTTTGAGAATCTTTTTTGACCTCACTAAACTGGCTTCTTTGCTCAACATAGATCTGGATTGTTGAGAACTGAGCTTTATATGACATGTAACAGAATGTGATGTTCTTGCTGCCCAGATGATTACTGTAAGATCTTACATATTTTGTTAAGACTTTGGCAAACACTCAAGAAATTCTGAGGGCATTTTATTGAGTTGTGTACCACCTTTTTCTTTTATGAATACAGTGCAGTGTCCTGACACTCTTCTATGTCATACTGAAGCTCTGACTGGCCTATATCTTCAAAGCCTCTTCTCACGAACCTCACCAATTGGTAGCTTCAGAGCCCCAGGGACAGACTGTCACTGTGGGGATGTGTTTGTATTTGAAATTAAAATTGGAACACAGCTCTGGAGTTAGTAGTGTAGTGTTTGTAACTTAGGTGACATCAAGCTATGCATGCATGATACAGACTCATCACATTAAAGTGTTTGGTATGCTGGCCAGACAGAAGCAAGATTCTTCTAAATAGTTAGGCATTGGTTCCTTGTGTCTGTCCATGTAAACTTATTCCTTAAAAAAATGTTAACATTAAGTCTTCTTTTGGAGGATGGAGAAGTAACAGGATGATTCTTACTCAATGCAATTATGAGATCTTTTAGTAGATCGGAAAATGCTTACAAAGTTTATCTAAAAGGATCTTTGTGGGGTCACAATGTGGTTCAGTGGTGGAGAGCTTATTTTGCATGTGCAGGGTCCTAGGTTCAATCCTGAGCATCATGAAACAAAACAAAATCAAAATAAAGTTTGATGACTAAAAGGGTCTTTTGTTTACGGCATGTTGTCTACAGGGATGCTGAAGGTAGCTCATATGGCCCCATAAGAACTGATTGTTAAATGTGTATGCATTCTGTTAGTTGATGGACACCATGTTAGTGGCAGAAGTACTCATACCATAGATGTCAGCAACTGCTATAGATCAGGGCTTTTAGAAGCATACTATTTATTTTTGTTCTTCCTTTTCCTCCATCTCCTTTTCATTTTTAAGAAAGGGTCTCATCATGTAGCCCAAGCTGGCTTTGAACTCATTATGTAGCCTAGCCTGGCCTTGAATTCCTGCTTTATCCTTCTTAGTGCTTGAATTTCAGGAATGGGTCACCACTCCTAGTTTGCCCTGTATTAAAAAGTCATAAGCAATCAACATTATGTTTGAGATGTTTCTCATGACATTTTTTTCTAACAGTAGGATTTCCCAAAAGATGCTTGTTACTGTGCACTACATAGACTATTTAATAAAAGAAAGCAAACTGGAGATACTAAGAACAAGACATTGACAATAACACTGACAATGAGGATACTAGGAGTTCAAAGAAGGGAGAAAGATGTGGGCTCAAACATGGCAGAGACTGAAAGAAAATATTGGCTTTCAGCTAGGCCTCAAAGGACAGGAAATGGGGCAACAAAGCAAAAAAAAAAGTCACAGAAAAGTTGCAACAGGCAGATAGAAGGAATCAAATCTCTCATGAACAAGAAAAGCAAGCATAGTCAGGCATGTTAGTGCAAGCCTTTAATCCCAGAATTTGGGGAGCTGAAGTAGGAGGATTGCAAGTTTGAGGCCAGCTCTGGCAGTTTAGTGACTTTATGAGACACTGTGTCGAGACACAATTTATTTACTTTTCTTAACTTTAATTATTGAAAGGGGCAAAGAAGCAACATCGTACAACCAAGATGGTCATGAAATGCTCAGGATAATTCTTAAGAAAGCAAGTAGGATAAATTTTGGTGAAAATGGTATTGTAAGTCAGTGGTACATGTCAGTGGTACATGTCTGTAATTCCAGGACTTGCGAGGTTGAGACAGAAGGACCACAAGTTAGATGCTGCCCATACAGTGACTGAAACCCTGTCTCAGAATGTCAGTGCAAAACAGGAGCAAAATGAAGAAGAAGGAGGAGGAGTATGCAGAGGAGGAGGGTGGGGAGAAAAGGAAGAAGGAGGAAAGAAGGAGGAGGAGGAGGAGTGAGAGAAAAACAAGGATGGCACAAGAGTATAGTAGTATGCACATAGCATGTAACTGGGACACGGTTGCATTTGCAAAGCTTTCCTCTTCCATCATCTCATGTTGATCCTCAAGTCAAGCCTGACACATGATAGCAAGAGTACCTGCTAAGTCAGTCCTGAGACATGACAGCAGATGAGGCTCAGAGGAGCAATGTGACACAGCTGCATAAGCCCATGGTCAGAACAAAAAGTTTGCCTTCTATTCTTGGCTTGGTATTTTCCTTTCACAACTGTGTTGCCTCTGTTCATCTACATTTTCAAGCATGTAATACAGGAAAGCAGCAATGAAAAATGAATTTTAAACAGGTAATATATTTGACACATTCTGGCTTACTTTACATGTGTAGATGATGTTCTGCCTGGCTTTGAATGACAGTCAAGAGTAACTGGCAAGTGTAATTGCTTTCAAAAGTTCAGACACAGTTTCTCCGCAAGGCATCCAACATACCAGGCCTACAACCTTACTGTATTCAACTTGAAATCTTAACAGGAAACAGAATTATAACCTGAGCTCGATTTCTAAGAAAAAGAAAACACAGAACAAGTAAAAAATAGTGTTATCTAAACTATGAGGGCTGGATTCTTAGATCCAGGGAGTCAACTTTCCTAAAAGAAATATTTTTGTTCTTCTCCTCATACCATACACTAAACCTCAAAAAGGATAAACAAGATCTGAACTTTTGAGTTTAAAATTTTCCGGTAACCTGAATCTCATATAATGTGGAGAGAAAGAAGCCAGGCCCAAACATAATACTTTATGATTTCATTTTTATAAAGAGTGAAAATCCAGGGAAATAAGTTTCTACAGTTAGAAGTCAGCTTTCAACTATCCTTGCTGAAGGCAGGGGGAGTGTTGTTTGACAAGAAGTGGTGAAAGAGTTTTTGGGGTACATATAATATTCTCTTTCTCCCTCTGAGGATCATTTATAACAGCTACACTAACTTCATAAAACTTCAACAAGCAACTTACATGTAAATATGTAAGTTCTGTGTTTTTCCTGTGTCTGCTAGACTTCAGTAAAAGGTACTTAAATATTTCTTCATCTTTAAACAGGATAGAGTTAGGATTACAGTGCCTTAAGAGACAGATTGTTTGATAGTGGAAAAATGCTCTGTGATAACTGAATGAAGTATTGGGTACCTGAAAGGAAGAAATCCAGGTAAACACAAACACCAGTACTTCCCATCTTTCCAAAAGGATGGCAGAGTCCAGCTAAGGGACACCTGAGAAGATGAGAGATAGGATAAGAAGCCCTAGGTGGCACAATAGGTAATATTACAATACAACTGATAGAATCAGAATCTGGCTCAGCATGAGATTGCTTTTCTGTAATTCAGCACATTGCTTGTTCCTTAGATTGATTTCATGCAGAAAGAAAAATATGTCAGATAAAGATGGTAAAGTCCAGGCCTATGAGCTCAAATGAAATAGACATTTGATCATTTGTCCTTCATGAAAGCTGTGTGTGTGTGTGTGTGTGTGAGAGAGAGAGAGAGAGAGAGAGAGAAATAGAGAGAGAGAGAGAGAGACATGTCTTGTGTGTGTGAGAGAGGTGTGTGTGTGAGAGAGGTGTCTGTGTGTGTGAGAGAGAGAGGTGTGTGTGTGAGAGTGTCTGTGTGTGTGAGTGTGTGTGAGAGAGAGGTATCTGTGTGTGTGTGTGAGAGAGAGAGAGGTATCTGTGTGTGTGAGAGAGGTGTCTGTGTGTGTGTGTGTGTGAGAGAGAGAGTGTGTATGTGTGTGAGAGAGGTGTCTGTATGTGTGTGAGAGAGAGAGGTGTCTGTGTCTATGTCTGTGTGTGTGCATAAGAGAGAGAGAGAGAGAGAGAGAGAGAGACATGTCTCTGTATGTGTGCGTGTGTATGAATGTGTAAGAGATGTGGTAAAAATACACAAATAAAAATCCTTGTCAGGCCACGCAAGATAGCTCAGAAGACTAAAGTGTCTGTTTAGGCAAGCTGAGGTGAGCACAGGAAGCATGGTTCCATCCCCTGCACCACATGCCGCACCCCCAGGGAGGGATGAACCAGCCACACAGTCAGGTCGTACTAGTGTAAACCTGTAATCTCAGCACTGGGGAGACTGAAAGCAGGAGGACCACTATGGGTCTGAGCTGCATAGTGAGATAGTGCAACAACCAAATACATAAAACAAAAGAAGCCTTGTTCTTGGACTGAATAGCACCAGTGAGGATCTGTCTTTCAGGCTCTCCTCTTTCCTAGGCCTTACTACTTGCTTACCGCTTTATTATTTATTTACGAACCTAACCATCAGGTTAAGATTTGTTGTTTTTCTTTTTTTCCATAATTTTATTGAGAAACAAATAGCTATGAGAGAGTTTCAAATCAAATTGGTAGGACAGTTTCAATAATTAATATATTGCATATCGTTGTCTTCGTGGTTACTCATTGTACAAGATGCAGACATGACATCCTGTTTACAAATACTATTAGAATAAATCTTTCTATTCATTGAATTAAGAGAGTGTAGCTGTATATCTATCCTATTTTGAATATACAGTTACAAAATGGTCGTTCATTTGTATCCCCCTCTTTGTTTAGTTTTGTTATTTAAAAATTATAGGTGTGTGAATTCATCAAAATATTCCAAAACAGTCCATAGTAGTAGTGGGTTTTCCGTAAGACTGGCAATGTCAGAAGTTGTCGACTTGAGTCTTTTACAGCACAGCGTATTAACATGGCTTTACTTTTTATACTTTGTTTTATACTTTTCTTCTGGATGGTTAAGACCAAGATAAAGTAAGACCTATATAACAAGAAATGTAGCTTTTGTATCTGATAAGGTCAGTCAAATCCCCTCAGGATTTATCCTGAAACCGTGTTCTGTA
Source organism: Ctenomys sociabilis (assembly GCA_004027165.1). NCBI lineage: Eukaryota > Metazoa > Chordata > Mammalia > Rodentia > Ctenomyidae > Ctenomys > Ctenomys sociabilis. Next base: position 12,697 of record PVKA01019096.1, on the reverse strand, counting down.
GTTTGTAGATCCTTTGTCAGTGTCAGCCATGTGGATGAGTCATGGCCATTGGTTCACCAATTTGCTCTCTGTGAAAGACTGAAAAAATATTTTCTCTCCATGTGACTCTCCTTATGCACACTGTACATCACTGATCACTTTCTTCTATGGCCCCATAATCTTCTTGATCAGAAAATTTAGGACACAACTGAGTTACATAATGTTATAGTACAGGTTCTCCTGTGTCCTGAGTCCTCACCGACCTTAAAATGCCAGGGCCAAAATATTGGCTGTCCTTGCAGCCCTCTTTTTTCTTTAATTTTTGGTCTGCAAACTTACATTGTTAACACTTCAAAAGAGAAGCGTATTGTTATTACCCTACAACCTAGGCTGTTGAGCTTAATCTCACTATCAAAAATCTTAGGCATAATATGAAACAGGTATTTTCCATCTAGTATTGATATGTTAAACTTTAAGTTCCTACAGAATATGAAGAATAAAAATTAAAATATATTTTAAAATAGAAATATACAATTACATATTTCTCATAGAATTTTAGAAATCTAACCATATATAGCATTGTAGTGGGACAGTCCCACAACACCCCTTTTCCTGTCTCCTGCCTTCATTCATCAACCCCTTCCTTTTAAACAAACATGTACCTGAGAGAGAGCATGGCAGCAAGTGGCACGTCATGACAAGCAGCACGTATTCAGAAGCCCAGAATGACAGGCCCCCGAAGCATGACCCTACTATTACACATTGCCATCTTCAGTGCAGATGCTTAGTTCACAGGTATCAGCATATATATTTAGTCAGGGTGATACTCCTTCCAATTAACTGCTAGCTTTGAAAACCTGAAGATTCTCAGGATCATTGCCTTACCCATCTTGCACATATAACTGTACGCTTTGTCTCTGTCGTGTTTCCTACATGTTCTCCTTGCTCTCTCTTCAGTGTCTAGTCTTCAAATGCTTACTTTCCTTTTAATTGCATTATACCTTTCTATTTGCAATTCTTCTATTGAGTTCTTAAACTAGGGAGACTAGACCATATTTACACATGCGTGTCTGGTTTATTTCACTTATGAGTATATGTTCAAGTGGCAGCCACTTAAATATTAATGCTTAGAGTTCATCATTCTTTATAGCTGAGTAATACTCCATTGTAGAAAAATACCACATCTTTTTCATCCATTCCTCAGGTGACGGTCATCTTGGTTGTTTCCAAGATTTGGCAATCACCAATTGTACTGCTATAAACATAGGTACAATTATATCAGTATGATGCAAAGTTTTCAGATCCTCTGGGAAAATTCCGAGTAGGGGGAAAGCTGGTTTGAATGGGATTTCCAGTCCTAGTTTTTTAAGGAGTCCACTGGTGCAGTGGTCCTGAGGGCATGGTAAAGAGTCTCACTCACGTGGTGTGCCTGGGTTTGGTCGGGAGAGGTCCTGCAGACACAGGATAGCTCTAGGTTGGTTTTAATTCTGGGAAAGCAAGGGTAAAATTAAGTTATTTCTGGTAACAAATGAAAACAGACTTTCAGGAAAGACACTGACAGCAAATAGGAAGGAGAAATCTTGCTAAAGATGCTACCTAAGTCACAGCTCACATCTCTCAGGGACACAGAGAAAGCTTCCTTGAAACTTGGATTGCTAAAGAAGGGCGACTTTATCTTTGCATGTAGCAGTCAGGTCTGATATTAAATCTGCCTGTTACACAATGGTTCTAAGGTGCCTTGTGAAAATTCTGAGTTATTTAAAAATGTAGGTAGTTTCAATCAGGTGTGGTGTGGCAGATGACCCCTGTAATGCCAGAACTAGGCAGGCTGAGGCAGGAGGATCATCTTGAATTCAAGACCAGCATGAGCTGCGAGAAGTGTTCAAGATCAGCCTGAGCTACATAGTGAGATCCTGTCTCAAAAAATCAAAACAAAAATAAGAAAAATGTTGCAAGTTTCAAAAAGACTACCTTGTCTTATTCTGGAATAGTAATGTACACCTGTAATCCCAGCGCTTTGGGAAGTTAAGGCAGGAAGATCATAAATTTAAGTCCTACTTGTGCAACTTAATCTCTTATCTTAAATTAGAAAAGAAAAGGTGACTGGAAATATAGCTCAGTGTGAAGGCACTGGGTTCAATACCCAGTCTCTCTGTCTCTTTCTCTGTCTCTGTCTCTGTCTCTGTCCCTGTCTCTGTCCCTGTCTGTCTGTCTGTCTGTCTGTCTGTCTCTCTCTCTCTCTCTCACACACACACACACAGAACCAATGCAATTATCTATCCTTTAACTCTCTTTAGAATGTTTTCGGTTTTTTTATTGTCTTCTCCTGTTTTATTTTATTTACTGAGCCAGAGTCTTTCTATGTACACAGTCCAGTGTGGCCCCAAGTTCACAATGTAGCTGAGGCTGCAGTCCTTCTGGCATAGCCTTCCAAGAGCTCAGATTCTAGGTGTGTGCCAACACACTGGCTTCTTTGGAAAATTCTTGCAATTTGACATTTTATGTGGTTAATTCCATGCTCAACCTTGGCTGATTTTCTTCCACCAGCTCTATATCCCTTGAACAAATACATAAACACACATGATGAATTGGATTATTCTGGGAACTGAACATTTTGAAACAAATTCATCATCAGGAACAAGAGTTTACCTTTAAACTGGAGGAAGGAAAAGGAAAAAGCATGAGCTTTTTGTCAATGTCAGGCTCCCAAACATTTGAAACCCTAGTAGACCACAGGCACAGAATTATAGCTAGTTTGTGCTGCAGTTAAACAGGGACTTGTAGTTGTATGAGAGGTGTTGGCCTTACTAGATAGGAACTGCCTTTTCTTAAAAAGAGGAGAACAGAAACAAATAACAAGAACAAAGACAGAAACAATGCAACATGGAACAATACAAATGGTACAGAATTTCAAAACAAGAATAGAAAATTAATAATGGTTGTTATATTACTTAACATAATCATCGAATTTGTTGCTCAGATCAGATAGGAACTGCCTTTGAACAGTGTTCAAAGGTAGAATAACATGTGGTTTGCTGGAGCTCCTGGAACACTGTGTGCTGGCCCTGCCACTAAGTGGTAGTTAGAGAGCCACCCAAGGCTTGTCTCTTGGAAAGATGTCATTTCCTCTCACCTTCTAGTCTTCCCACACCAACTGAAATAGTATTTTGTTCCTGCACTTATTTCACTTTTAAAACTATAGATTTAGTGAGATAAATTAGAAAATTGATCTGTTCATTATTTTTAAAGAGATTAAAGTGACAGGAAAAAAATCTTAGCATTCAGATTTATCAGCTTCATGGTTTTGCCTGAGTGAAGTATAACAAATCTGTTTGCTGGATTCAAAAGGGGACTCACGTGGCAGCCAGAGAAAATGGATGAAGTGCATGATAATTCTCAGTGCTCTTATTTAGCAAATTCTGTGGGTGTGCTTCTCTTCACTGCTCAGCATGAGAGTGAATGTGACAATAGACGAGTGCAATTTATAGGCAATGCCAACCTTAAACATCTTCCCCATTCTCCTGCCACTAGGACAGCACCTAGGACAGTACCCACTTCATTCTTAGGTGCAAGAGCATCCCGCATTGGCCTCTGCATTCTCCATCTCCACCTCTGAAGCAGGATCTACCTGGATTGCTAACAATGCATTTTTTGGATAGTCATCAAAACTCACTGTTTAAAGTCTTGAGGTCTAAGGATTCACTTTTACCAGCCAGCAAGGGCACAGGATAATTCAAACACATTGAATCCTGACCTTCTTTGGAGCCAAGAATTAAGAAATCGCCTGGAATCCTCTGGACATGTTTACAACTCCACAGTAGGCTTTGTCAAAAAATAGACAAGAAGATTCCTTGCTACTACTTCCTGTACCTCTTATACTCAAGGCTTACTGTTTTTACACTATTCTCATCTATTGTATCTTATACTTCACATATTTGTGGGCCTGGAACATTAAAAAAAATCTCTAAATGGTAGATCTAGAACCAATACCCATGAAGCCAGGCATGGTGGTACACACCTGTAATCCCAGCACTTGAAAGGCTGACATATGAAGATTTTGAGTAAGCCCACACTGACTATATAGGGAAACATTTTCCAAAAATAATACATGAGAAATATGTTATTGTATCAAGTATCAGTGCTATAACTATAATCTGGAAGGTATCTGGGAAGTGTCACTCAGTTCTCCTTGTGCTAACTCATCCTACATATAATCAGCAAAAAATTTACCCCAAACTTCAGTGTCTCCCTCATTATCAATTTCCTTTTACTCTTGTTGTCACGATGTAATATTATCAGCTACTGAAGGAAAGCAACCCCCTGCAGGCACTGTCCTAAAAGTATTATGTTTGTCACCTCATGTAATTCACAACTATCTGAAGTACAGCTACTCTTATCTGAGTTAATCAGATGGAAAAACCTAAGATTAATGAAGGATTAAAGTACTGTGAAATTCATCAAATATTTCTAGTCCTCTACTTCCAGGGAACATGCTAAGCAGGCACTTATATTTGAATAACACGATATTCAATGCTTAATGGGAACCCTGGGTATCATTTCCAGGCTGAGTGGTGGTTATAGTTCTCAAACTTTCTAGAGCTCTCTTTTCCCTTGGCATGGCAACTAATAACAAATCAAGATGGCACCTGCTTTGTCAGCTTGGATCTCAGAATGAAGGGACATGGAAGGGCCAGCGCGATAGCACAATGCACTAAGCAAGTATAGGGGCCAAGGTTTGATCCCTGGCACCACATGCCACACCAGCCCTGCCCTCAGGTAATCTGAGCCAGCAATGGAGTCCTGGCATGGTGGTACACATTTGTAATCCTAGCACTGGGGAGGCAGAAAACAAGAAGATCACTGCAAGTCAGAGTTGCATAGTGAGAGCCTGTACCAAAAAAAATAGTAATAAAATAAAGTAAAACTCAACAGTAAAAAAAAAAAAAAAAGAACAAAGGGACATGAAAAAACTGCCCAGCTTCCCTGCAATGAATGTATAGTGTAAGAAAGAAATTTCTGTCACAGAAGTACAAGGTGTTGGGGCTGTTTGTTATTCCAGCAAAACTTATCCTCTCCTGACAACAGACAGGTCCTTTGTTTATCATAGGACTGATCAGTGACAGAGTCCAAGAACTCAATCCGAGAATGATAAAACAATCTCAGTTGATATTAGTCATGCCAGATAGATTGTTTCTCCCAGGCATGAAAACAGCAAGTATCAAGAGAGAGCATAGTAGTAAAGAAAGAAGTAAAAAGATAAAGGAAATAGAGTTGGACAGAGTGAGGGTCTCAGATGGTGTGAAGCTGAGGGGTGCTGGGGGTGCTCATCACCGTGGCTGCCCTGGATCCTGCCAGTCCTCCAGTTGGGCTCTGGTCTGTGTAGAGCATGAATGGGGAGCATTTCTGAAATTGCATGAGATTTGTATGCCCACAATTGTCATAGTTTTAATCAACAGAATTTAATCAATATGGAAACAGATGCACACTTCTGTCCTTTGTTTCTGTATGAAAAGGGATTTGTCTTCTTCATTTGAAAGTTGAAAATGGCATAAAGCATGTAAAGGTTTTGATTACTTTGACAAACACTATCCCCTGTTTGCTACATTCTCCAATCTCATTCAAGATTCTTCCAGAGTTCTTCATTGACCGTGAACTAAAAGGCAACCTTTTCAGCATTGACTAAACACATCCATAAGATGGCTTCTGACTCACCCTCCCGCACTTGCCCATTGTATGGTACACTCCTGCAGTACCCATGAAGAATAATGTGCTCAAAATGACAGGTTCTCTCCTGCCTTTGGGCCTTTGCACACACTGTTTCGAAAGGGCCTCTCTGATTTGTGTATCTGGGAAACTCTTACCCATTCTTTCAATCTTAACTCAAATCCATCACATTCTGTCACCCCTACACCAACTAATTCTCCTCTTCCTATACTCTTGGAAGGGAGAAAAAAAGCTTCTGTTCACCTGCAAGAAAATCATTACACTGAAATGGCAATAGATTGGATAGGAGGAAAGGGTACAGAAATTTACTAATATACACAGTGGAAAAATCATACATGAAATACAACATTCAAAGAAAAATGTCTGATGAATGACATTTGAATGCTCTCATCTTAGGAGCAGTGAGGATGTAGGCAATTTTAACAGGATGGCAAATCACTTTTAGCACTAATGAATTACAAAAATAACAACAACAAAATAAGCCAGACAATGGCATAGGACAAAATTCCCCTGGAGTCTAGATGTAATATGTGACTTTCATTCTTCTTTCCTAAATTGCATTTCATCCTCTCTGATTTTTGGAATTTCAGAGAGAAAACTGAAGGCAACTGTATCCTTTCTTGGTGGATTCAGGCAGGCAGAAGAGGGAACTTTGCATAAAGTCTCTCTCTGCACTGGGACTGAAAGAAATAAGGGAGGGGTCTCAAGAACTAGGAACCTGGCTTTTTTGGCATGTTAAAGCACCAATCCTGGAGGTATCGTTTCCTGAGGCTTAGCACTCCAGAATTTTTTTTTTTCATCTGCAGAGGGTGTCAACCTTGGCTGCACACCTTGGACTCATTGGATCAGAATCTGCAGGTGGGACTTTGGCATCAACAGTTTAAAAATGGTCAATGTGGTGCCAATATTTAAGGGGCATCATTTTTCCCCCACAAATTCAAGACTCCAGACAAACAATGACTATATTTTGATTCCTTCAGAAAGCACAAATACATACAGCCTGGGTAATAAGTTTTTCAAAGTAGTCTTAAGTTACTAATGATCTCTTTAGAAAATAACTCCCAGAAGTAGCAAAAACTATTTAATCCAGATGGATGACCTCTCTTAATGTTCTTACCAACAAGTTTAATTTTCTATCTGTCTATCTGTCTATCTGTCTATCTGTCTATCTATCTATCTATCTATCTATCTATCTATCTATCTATCTATCTATCTATCGTTTGCAAGCCATCTCCCATCACTTTCAGAGAAAAAGTTGGGCTATACTGCTTCTAAAATTGCTATTTGTAATGTTTGATTAATTTATTTAGCATGATTAGAAAAATTGAAAAAGTATAATTAGTTAATTCCTTCCAAAAAGAATCACAGTCTGAAATGAGTATTAAGATGCATAAGTAGGGTTGGGGAGATAGTACAGTAGAGTAAGCACTTGTCTGGCAAGCGCAAGGGCCTGAGTTCAACCCCTAGCACTGCAAAAAAGTGATGCACAAGTGCCTTCTAGAATACCTGATCTGTGCAGTGTACTCGGACATGGCTGCTGTTGTCTTCGTGCGCTTCCCCTTCCAGAAAAGTCTACCTTCTTAACTCACCTCACACCAAGGCATCCATCTGGAGGTGACACTACAAGAAGAAAGAAGATAACTTGGCAGGTCTTCCTTTCATTTCTGTACAACTCATCATTAGCCACTGAGATGAGTACCTTTGGGGACAAATGTGAAATAAAACATCTTCAGAGTTGTCCTTTCTTTTTTGAGAGTTCTGGAGAAATTTTTGGAGGACCAGCCAAGATCACCAAACCATTGTCATTCATTCTTTCAGGCAACCTGAATAAATCTGGTTCATTGTAACATCCAACACACCAGGACAAGAAATGTTCCTGCCTCTTTGTGATCCTGAACTGAGCATACCCAGAAGAGTTCCTGTCCACCTTCTTAAACATTTTGAACATGTCCATTATGATTTCGAGATGAGCATGCCCAGAAATATGTCTGTCATCATTTTTGAACTGTGACCTTAAACTGAGCACACTCAGAAATGAACACACTAAGTTGAGCATTGCTCAGAAATGTGTTAACCCATAGCTTTCCTATATGAACATGTATAGCCTTCTCCAGGATAACCCCCATTCTTCTTTCACTCTGGGAGAGCACTGCTTTGAAAAATAATACAGTTCTTGTATTTTCTGCAAGTAATAAACTTTTCTCCACTCTTTCATCTTCTGATTGTGCTTTTGGTTTTGTTCTTAAAATGATGCCAACTTGTGGTTACACCATGAGATTTCCTGATCTCTTCATAGTGAACAAAGAGATGGCCATGCAGGGTGGCACACACCTATAATCCCAGCACTCTGGATGCTGAGACAAATGGATTGCCACAAGTCTGAGGCCAGCCTTGGATATAAAGTGAGTTCAGGAGCAGCCTGAACTATACAAAGAGATCTCTCTGTATAAAAACAAACAAACTCTCTAACAAACAAAAAAAAAAAAAAACAAAAAAAAAACAAAGAGATTGTTGCAGCTTTGGAATTTCAGTGAATATGTTCATCTTGCAGCACAGAAGAATTTCAGTTCTCCTTTTCTCACTTCACTTGACTACTACTGTAGAAGTCCAGTTCTTCTAGAACTTTCTTGGAAAAGACACTCTTGCCCTGCATTTACCCACAAAACCTTCAGTTTAATTATTCTGGGAATAGACAATGAGTTCCTAGGTTTAATGGCACAATTCCACTCCTACATAACCCATTCTCTCTGCTAGGTCTTATGATTCCTCACTCCCAACTGAGTCATTCAATTGCAATCACATTTAATTGCCTCCACCTGAGTGGCTTTTTGTTAGCTTCCCTTGTCAAGCATTGAGAGGCAACAATTATTTACAGCACAGAGCATTCTTGGAACCAAAGGTACAAGTCAGCTTTTCTAGTTGATATAAAATGACAGCTTTCCTTGTGATCATGACAGAAAAGTTTGAATTAGATGCAGGACTCAAGAAACAGGTGTCATTTAAATTTAATTTTAGTGTTATCTAACACAGGATGAACTTTCAAAATCATTCTGTATTTAATCCTTGGCATAAAGTTTTAGTAAGAATTGTGTCTTGGTTCCATGAGTATTTTGCATTGACAGTTAGAGTTCTCTAGTGGGTTCATAGCTATGTCTACACCTTTGCACTGAACAGCTCTTCAGAAATGAAAGATGACAGGCAGAAGACGAGAGTTTCTTGGCACAGATGGAGTAGCTGTTGGACAAAGCCTTTTTTCCAGACTATCCAGCCAAACATTTTTCAGCTGCCTTCGCAGTTATAAGTGGTCATATGCTGTGATAAAATTCAAACAAACATCAAACAATTTCCAGGCCCTGCCCATTAAAACTCTTCAAGTGCCATCGTCCATACTCTTCTCACATTGTCTTGTGACCTTTGGAGTTCTATGTTGATGGGGGAAGAACCACAAAATGAAAGAACACAAAATGAAAGACAGCTAGTGTCCACATTTTGAAGAAGGTAACACATCTATCAGGTTCACCCACTGGACCTTACATGAAAAGCAAATAAATTTATGTATTTTAAGCCAGTGAAATTTGAAGTTTATATGTTATAGTATGGTTTTACCTTAACTGGTAAAAGTGAGTACTATACTTCTTAAAGTATTATTTACCCCCAGTAACACTGATGTTTTCATTATTTAGAATTTGGAAAATCTTATGTATTGGGCTTATTAATATCACCTAAGAGATGCTTTAAGGAATAAATCCTTGATAATAATTCTGTTTTCCTGAACAAAGAAGGTAAAGAGGAAAACAATAATTCCCTCGATTGACGTACCTTATTCTGGTTATTGTTTTAAGCAATGGCAAAAGTTATTCTCTAATAACTAGGTTAACTTGATAAATTAAACAGTTTTAGGAATTGTAACTTTCTCTGTCCCCAAAGCCACAATATAGTCCATGTTTTAACAACAACATTTCTATTTTACTACTAGGATACATTTTAAGCTCTGCTAAAAATTTTCTGAAAATATCTTCATGCATGTGGAACATTTGAAGTTATTTCTTGGTAGGGGCTGGGGACATGGCTCAGTAGAATAAGTGCTTGCCTAGCAAGCTTAACGGCCTGAGTTCAATCCCTGGTTCTGCAATGAATAAATAAATAGAAAGTTATTTCTTGGGCTGAGGATGTAGCTCAGTGGTAGATGTCTTACCTTGCATGCACGAGTCCCTAGGTTTGATCCTCAGCAACACACATATACAGACAGAGAGAGAGAGAGAGAGAGAGAGAGAGAGAGAGAGAGATATAAAATAAAACTATTTTGCATCATATTTCTTGCACTTTGATAGATTTATTTGTAATTAGGGCAATCTGAGTGCCAACAATTACAAGCCACTATGAAGAGGAGGAAAGGGAAATCAAAAAATCAAGATGTGCTATATACATGGTCCAACTGTGTACTAATAAAAACTGTAAAAATTAAAAAAACTACTTTTGAAATTTTGTATCAATTTTATTGTTTTTTTCTGTCTTTGAAATAAAAAACTACTATGAATAATAGCATTTTTCTATGATCATTGAGGGTTATACAGTACTCAGTATTAGCTCTTGGCACGGACAATAGCTGAGATCTCACCACACTGTGTAACTGATCTGAAACCAACCTGAGGGGTGGCTGTAGCCTAGGGGTAGAGTTCTGCTTTGCCTGCCCAAGAGCCTGGGTTTAATGCACAGTGCCAAAATTAAAATAACACTACCTTGAATTCCAAAATTAGATTAATTCAATTAAAAAAATATCACTTATACCTAACATCTGTGTGTGGTTGCACAATTTATTGAATGAACATTTGGAATAACAGATGAAGACACGGTACAGATCTCAAAAAGTCAATCACTTAAAAAACAAGTATTATATATTATGTATAATCAATGGAAGAAATCTGGTCTCCATATTCTCTTCTCTAATTTTAAGTCTCCTCCTGTTCTGGTTCACATCACATACAAAGAATTTTAATTTCTTTGTTTTACTCCCTTCTTCCTAAATATATCCTGATGGGTTTCATTCTCTACATGTGTGTAAAGTACTCGATGAATGACAAATGTGATCTTAGACAAAGTCACCCCAGCAGAGACTCAGGGACAGCTGTTAAAATATCCTCCCATGTACACAGTATCTTTGGATTTATGATACACAGTGATTCTAAAATATTCAGTGAGAAAAATGATAAAACTGCAAGCATGGAATGTATTTCAGAATAATGCTTCTTAGAGATAACATACACCTCATACATCATCACACACACTTCCTCTCAATCTTGTTAAATCGCACACTCTACATCCATAGGTCTGGGCTGAGTTCTAAAACTGCATTTCCATTAAGCTTCCAGTTGATGTCAGTGTTAGAAGCCTTTCAAACACAGTTTAAGTAGCTAGATTTTAAAACACTCAGATACCCATTATAGAGGAGAAAAGATTTCTTCCCCAGAGCAAAGTGTGGTAGCACATCTCTAATTTCAGCACTGCGGGGGCTGAGGCATGGTTGTTGTGAATTCAAGGTCAGACTGAGTTATACAGTGAGACTTTGACTTTAAGAACAAAGTTTATCATTATTATTATTTTTTTTTTTGGTGGAACCAGGGATTGAACTCAGAACCTTGCACTTGCCAGTGAAGCTCTTATTCTACTAAGCCATCTTCCTGGCCCTTCAAAGATGTTTTTAATCTATGATTAATGGCTTACCAACCTTGACAGAGTCGTGCAGAAGATAAACACACCAAGATTACAGCAGGAGGAGAATCGAAAGACAACCAGCCTCAAATGGAGACATAATTGCCAAACCTACAAGCCTTCCTGGGGGATAACCAGAAGCTTGAGATTATCCTATGATCAATATCACCTGTTCCAGTGAAGTCAGATAGGCATCAGATGCATAGGTGAGTGACCAGAACATCCAGATCCATACTCCCTTTGCTGGAATGCCTTTGTTCTTTGTATGCTGTTAGTTATAAAGATGCCAAACATGATGATGCCTGCCATATACTCTTCTTATGGTTCTTATTTCCCCGTTGAATCAATATTAGCTAAGCAGCTATACTTGCAATCTTATAGGTTGTTTCTAACTCACATTACACCCACACTGTGATTTGACTGTATAAAATGCCACTGGCAAAGAGTTTCAGGGGTCACCCACTTGGGACCCCTCTTGGAAATCTAGCACTATTCTTATTTCCAATGAAGCTCTCCTGACCTGCTCTTTTGGTTCTCAACTTCATTCCTTGATGCTATGAGACCATGAACTGGACACATCTGATATCTAGCACATGGAGAGTTATTTTCTGGTCACAACCTTGGGTACCATACATGGTCCTTCTGCTCCTCTCTGCTGCTGCTTTTCTGCTCTGCTTTCTGATTGCCAGGAGCTCAGCAACTTTGCTCCCCTGTATTCTCCCACTCAAATGCTTCCATTTTGGAGCTGGCCAATCAGAGACAGAAACCGCAACCCCAAAATAAACTTCTCCTCCTGTATGCTTCAGGTGTCAGGTATGTTGTGTGAAACATGTGGGTCTGATTTATCTCAGCTAACATTATGGTCTCATGGTACATGCATTTACCTAAAATACCTCAGATTTATCCTTCTTTATACAAAGTAAAGGAAAAGACAGATTATAAGAAGCATGTAGATATTTTACAAATAGGAAGGGCAATAAGAGAGAGGAGAGCAAAGGATGGGGAAAGGGATACAAAAAAGAGAGTTGAAGAAAAAATGGAAACAGCTTTTTTTCCATTTATTTTTATTTTATTGAAATACAAATATCAATCAGACAGTTTCAAAACACCATAACCATACAGAGTCAATGAAATAATACATTGCAAACTGTTTTCATAACGTTTTGGTATTGTACAAGGTGCATACATGATATTATATTTACAGGTTTTTATATAGCTGAATTATATCAAAGATTCAATAATTATTTACCTAGTGGATGACCATAGCACTAAAAGCCGACATAAT
>PVKA01019095.1:0-42653 GCA_004027165.1 Ctenomys sociabilis | reverse complement strand
GGGGACAGGGATCCGTGAAGCGCGTGTGGGAAGAAGCCAAAGGCTCTCCCTCAGACTCACCACACTCTCACTGCTCTGGGAAGCCTGGTGAGTCCTGTAAATTCGCTCTCGCTGGGAGAGCTTGGCGCGGGATCCAGGAGGCCGCTGGAGTCAGCCACTGTCTCTGGCCGGTCTCAGGAGCTGGGCGGGGGCGGGCGGGGGACTTGACTTTTTTCTCTCACTTTCACTCTTACTCTGTGAGTAATTTTATTCTGAGAGTGCCACTTGCCACAAGCTGCTCTTCCCATCCCTTCAAAGGAAAAGAACCAATAGATAATGAATTACAACCTTTAAAACAATGAGCCCAAATAATTTTTCCTTACTTATTGTTTTTCTCCATTTTTAAATACAATAATAGGAGCCTAATACATTCAGCTTAGGCTTATTAATATTTGTTTTATACATTTGAGTTCTCCAATATAGGGTGCATATATATTTAGGGTTGTTAGTTCTTTTGGTTAAACTGACCCTTTCACAATTGCATAGTGACCTTCTTTCCTGCTTGTTAATGGTTGATACATTGTGTCAACTTGGGAAGGCTAGAAGTTTAATTAAGTGAACTCAGCAGTTGTACCTCCTAGGGTGCAGAGGACGTGCCCTGACCCCCTAGGATGTTGTGCATTGTGTCAACTTGAGAAGTTCAGAAGTTTAACTAAGTGCCTCAGCAGGGGGCCCGTTCTCACTTTGAAAACATCCTGAGACTGAGCAAGAAGAGGGTATAGGGGACCCTGCGAGTGCTACTTCCACCCCCGGGCAGGGCAGGTACACTGCACAGAATGTAGGGGAGGGAAAAAGCCTTGCTTTTCTTCTTTTACTCTGGTTGCTTTTGCTCTCTTTGGCCATCTTGGACTATTGGTGGTGCCATGCTCACCTGCCTTGCAGCCAGCGAAATACACACTGAATACTCCATGAACTGTAACTTCAATAGACCTTTTCTTCCTTAATTTGGGGTATCAGATATTTTGTCCCAGCAATGAGGGAAAAGCACTCAACAGACTTCTCTTTATTTAATTTAATTTAATATCTTTTGTATGTGATATAAGAATATCCATTCTGGGACTGGGAAGAAAGCTCAGAGGTCTGAGTGCCTGCCCGGCAAGTATAGGTACCTGGGTTCAATCCCTGGCACTGTATGCTGCACTAGCCCCACCCTGGGTGAGCTGAACTGGCCACTTAAACCAGGTGTGTTGGTGCATGCCTGTAATTCCAGCACTGGGAAGGTTGAAATGTAAGTATTACTATGAGTCTAACCTGTGTGGTGAGATCCTACACAAAATACGTAAGATTAAAACAACAACAACAACAAAAAGAATATCCATTCCATCAGGCAGTATGAAGCACTACCTAGGTCTGAACAAATCACACTTGAGAGACCAGCCTCAAAATCTTATCCTACCCTGTAAGCATCCAACAAAGCTGTATCACAGCTTCCCTCCCAAACTCACCCAGAGTGAGACAGTCCGTAGTCCCACACAGTGGTGGACTTGTGAGTCCACTGAGGTGAACCTGTGAGACGTGATGTTCTCAGAACAGAAGTGTGAGAATTGTACTATTTCTGAAGCACTGGGATTTTTTTCCCCCAGATATTCTGTCAGTTGGCATTAACCTAGGGGTGTGATACAGTTGGTTGTGTCCATGCTGAGTTGCGGCATTCCAGCAGTGGATTCCAAGTCAACCTTGTTTCCTTGCCACCCTGTCCCACCCTCAGGAAATAAAATCTTGCTCTGTGCTGTGAAGCCCAAGGTTGAAGTAAGTGAAGGCAGTTGTAGGAGGTGGACTATTGCCCATCAAAATTGACACCGAGGTCATAACTGTGTCTCACAACTACGAGGACTTCGAGGACTTCGTCAGCCTTCAGGATGTATCAAGGCCCACACAATGGCCAGGAATGGTGCTGCTTGGCACATGCGCTCATCTTATTAGGTCTCTGCCTGGAGCCAAGGAAGGTCTAGAGGTTCCACTGCAAACAGGCACCCTGGGAGAGGTACCTTGCCTTAGCACAGGGGATGGGTGGCAGAACAATCCCTTGGTTACCAAGGCTGAGCTGAGTACTGTTTGTTCAAAAAACAAAGACCTAATTGGAAAATAAACCCTCACATGGTTTTGTGGAATGCTCATTACATAACCCTTACCCCAGAAGTAAGCCCCATATAAGATCATCAGTGAGATGGATGTACTTAGTAGGTCTATTATAGCAAATCACAGATACATTGAATTATATAATTAAATAGAAATGAATATTAACATTGATAACATTAATAATTAAAATAAATGATGATATAAATTGCAATTAAATCTTTGTAAATACCCAATTGGGTGCCTGTCAATGAGAGTAAACTACTATGTAAACAGAGACTTATGGCCCATTGATCAGTCCAGATACAGCACAAATCATGTGTGTACTCAATAATGAAAGGTAGTGCCTATTATAAATTTCCACAGTTCAATTCATCACGCATTGTAGTGATGTACTACAAGCAGACTACAGAGACATGAAGGCTTCATTTAAGGAGAGCTCTTTTGCAGGACCTAAGAGACTGGGGCCAATGATTCTATAGAGAATGGAAAGTTTGAGGCTATAGCTCAGTGGATTAAGAGCTTGCCTGGCAAGCGTAAGGTACTGAGTTTGATCTCTGGTACTGCCAAAATAATAACAATAATAATAATAATAATAATAATAATAATAATAATAATAATAATAAAATGGAGTTCCAGGCTGGAATTCAAATTCTGGAGAATCATGATGATGTTCCCAAAGATGATGTTTACGTTTGAATAAATGGAGGTTTCTGTACATGAACAAATAAATAAGTGCAGAATGTTGCATAGGAAAAAAATCAGTATCACTGTGTGTCTTTCCTGAAAATAAATCATAGTGCTTCATTTAGAGCATATTTAAGAACAGATGAGGTCTTCTTTTTAGGAGAACTATGGTAACACCTGCATCTCTAGAGCACTGTGCATTCTTGGAATTGGGGATATTGAAGGACCACACAAAAGCTATCACTGATGTGAGTTAAATTAATCTGTTTCACCAAAGTTCGCTGATTCTATGGCAACACTGGAGGCTACATCTGTCCTGGGTTCGAGGCTTTTAGGTTTTTTCCTGGTTTTATATGCCATTACTGTGGGCTAAGAACTGAGCCCTAAGACAATTCCTGTTCTCCCATTCTTGTTTTTGTACTTTGAGGGTGGAGTCTCATCTTTCGTCACTTGTATTTCATGAAGTGGTAGAAATGGGGTCTTTGCCATTTTACTCACATATTTCTAATGACTGAATCTGAGGGCATTGGCCAGGGAACAGCAATTGTGTGGCCGTGCAAGCAGCTGGTTTCATTCTCATACTGGCTTTCATTTTTTTTTGGCAGAACCAGGGATTGAACTCAGGCTCTTGCACTTGCCAGGGAAGTGCTTATTCCACTGAGCCATCTCCCCTTCCCCCTGCAACCATGGTTTTCAAATTTTTATCTCAGACTTTGTTCACTATCACTCCATCAAGTGAAAAGCATCTTGCCTGGATTTGTTGGAGTTAGAAGTGGGATGGGATGAGCCACACTTTCTTGACTCCTGTCTTCAAGTATCTTTTCTATTTATATATGATCTTCTGTCTAGCTTCCCTGGCCTTGTGAAGGTAGTTTGTTGCCTGGATAGTTGTGGAAGCTGATATGCCAATGAGTCCATGTTTACTGAAAGATCTTAGCTGTCATCTTGTTCTGACTCTAATGAAATTTTCAGCTCAAATCATTTAGGGGGAAACTGAGGTTGCATAAAAAGCTGAGAAGCGTTGGGCAAAGTAGTTCCTATAAAAGATTTAGCTATGCAATTGGAGATGGCAATATCAGGTATGCTGACTCCCTCAACTTTAATGAATAGAGTGGAAAATCTGAAATGAAGAGACACACATAAATGGCTTTTAAGAAAGGACAGACTTTAGTAAATAGAATTAGAGGCCAAAGTTTTGTTTTAATATGATTCATTATACTTGTGAGCTGGATTATCCATAAAGTGACTACATGGGTCAAAACCAAAGAACTCTATCTGCCATGCTTTTGAATAATGAAAAGCTAAGTAGTATTCTGTACTCAGATCTTTCACAAGGTCCTACATTCCTATAAAACATGTGCTCTGCAATCACCCTGAATGTTGTTGACTGATTTTTCAAATAACATTTACTGTATGTTTCCACAGTGAAAATTAGCCAGTCAGTTAAGAATGTTCTCAACAAGTGGAAGGCATATAGACAAATATTTCATTTTCCTGTATTTGTTTCACATCTTAAAGAAATATGGACATTGTAAACAATAAGCAAAAGAAAGGCAAATAATAGACATATGCAAAATCAAAAATAAAAGTTTTCTACTCCTCTATAACAAGTTATCATTATTAAAGTCACCATTAAGAATCAGTGATGATTCATTAAGAATATTTTTTTTACCTAAACACACATGTATGAATATAGGAGAAGTGATAGAAATAATATACACACATAATGAAAAATTTAAGCATGTCAGTTATATACATTGTATTGTATGTTATTAAATTACTTACCAGAAGATGTATACAAATTATATTCCCATAATATAAATGAATGATAATATAGTTTTAGTGCTATGTGTATCTCAGAGTTATTAAACAGGACATGAATTATTCTTGCTTTTATCTGTTCTTTAAAATAAAAGGCCATATGGTTGACAACTTCTTTGGATAACTCACTATTGTTGTGGAATGCTGGACTGTGTTGGATTTTGTTGTAGAGTTCAAGCACCTAAGTTAGTTGAATGACAATGGAGTGCCCATCTCTGACAGTTGTAGATAAAGGAAGGGGTATAGAAAGGAAGAATCATGATGTGTGTGTATAGACAGTACAGTTGGGATAGATAATGCAGTGCTTCTACATAATCCTATGAGAGGCAAGATTTGCACTAATGGTAGTTGGACAGGATATTATGTTGGCTTCTAGTACTATGGACAACCACTAGGAAAATAACAAGGTAGAAAGTATTAATTATTGAATCTTTGATGTAATTCAGGTATAAAAAATAAGATATGCAAACAGCTACATTCTATTTACTGACAAGAGACATATGTTATAATAATGTCTGTAAGTATAATATCATGTATGCACCTTCTATGATACCAAAACATTATGAAAACAGTTTGCAATGTATTAATTTATGAAATCCATCTTGTCAAGGTATCTTAAAACTGTCTCATTGATATTTGTACCTCAATAAAACAAAAAGTAAAAAAGTAAATAAAAGGCCATGATTGTATTTAGATATGATAACATTTAATAAAGTAGAAAAAAGAAAAATGAATTTAGAATATCTTTATTTAAATATATATTTGATACCTAGAGTAACCTATATAAGGTTTGGTAAATATTCTTGTAAATATACAGCTGTCTTAGAGCCAGCTGATTATGAAAACTTTGCAAATTTTAAGCTAGAAAAACCTTTCCTTGTTTAAAAAAATTCTCTTTTGTTTGTTGATCAAATGAGGCATTATGAAATTCACTTTAAACTTGTTGTCATACAGATTATAATCTTTTAATCCATTCACTCATTAGGATTAATTTAAAGTTATATCTGAATCATTAATATTATATCATTTAATTTAATTAAACAATATTTTTTTACAGCCATTTCAGAAGATTATAAAATCATCCTCTGTTCATTGTATTTCCACCTTTTAAGAAATCTTATACTGGGCTTGGCAGATAGCTCTGTGGCATAAGTGCTTGCCTGGCAAGTGACTTTGATAAGTGACTGGTAAACAACAACAAACAAAGTCTTCTATCAATTGCAGCAGTGAGATTTCTTGACAGTACTTTAAAGCACCTAAAAACATCATTACGTATCATAGGAATTTTGAAGGCAAATGCTTTTTTTTTTTATTTAGGACAGGGTCTACAAGGTCTATAGGGTCTCACTTTGTAGATCAGACTCATAGTAATCTGCCTGCTTTACAGCCACCCAAGTTCTGGGCTTTCAGGCGCGCGCCACCATGTCCAGTCCCAATCACTCTCTCAGTGCACCCTGGGCGGTGCAGCCGGCAAGGCAGGCCCAGGGATCAGACTCCGGGCCTCTACGTCTATCTAAGCATGTACTTTAATCTGCTGAGCTATTTAGCCAGCTCCTGAAAATTAAATTGGCATGATTCAACTCACACAAGATTATTTAGACCTGTGTTTCCCTCTTAGGGTAAAAAAATGTCCAGACAATAAACAGCCTCCCGAGTGCTGGGATTACAGGTGCACACCATCACACCCAGTCTCAATTGCACAGAGCACCCTGCGGGAGAGATCGAAGCCCTGGCCCCTGTGCCTGCTTGCAGGCACTTTAACCCACTGAGGTATTTGGCCGGCCTTGAAGGCAAATGCTTAATCCAGAAACATCTGCACTGATCTCTTTAAAAAGTTATTTAGTTTAGCTGTATGGCCCCAAAATTGCTTTTTTGTCCCACTTTCACATTTTCAGGGGAAAAACTCTAAAGCTAAATTAGAGGTGTGCTTTATGCTTTGTCCAAGCATAAAATCTCCTTCATCAGACAAGAGGTCCTTCCTTACCCATTAGCCATTAAAATGAGTTGTCTTGTAAAAGGCTCAAGTCAAGAACTTCCGACATTGCCAGTTCCGTGGATAACCTACCACCATTATGGACTATTGAACTATTTTGGATTATTTTGCTGAATTCAAACACCTACAATATTTGAATGGCCATGGAACACCCATCTCCCCCAGTCACTGGAAGTTAATGGCTAGCATTCTCAGCTTCCCCAGTGGAGGGCCTTTTAGAGCTAAGGAGAAGAGAAGAACAAGCAATTTGCAGTATCTTCTACACTTTGAAACTTTAAATACATGTGAAGTATTTCTAGTTAGGATCACAGTATACCTACATTTGTGTGTACTGTACACTATCTAATAATTGCAAATTTTATCTTAATTTGTAATTTCTTAGAATGGAATTTTTTAAATTTTTAAGTTGGTACAGACTCCCACTATGCAGCTTGGACTCATGATCTTCCTGTTTTCAGTCTCCCCGGCTTTGGGATTACAGGCGTGTGGCACCAACTTGAACTCAGTGGGCGGCTCAGCACCCGAGGGTGGGTACTGCATGGCATGTGTATCAAGGGATGGAACCCGAGTCCCTGCACTTACCTAAGCAGGTGCTTAGTATGCTGAGTCATCCTGCAGGCCCACCAATTTTTAATTTCTTGTTATAAGCTGCGTGTGTGTCCTTAATTCATTTGAATTATTCAAAATAGTTCTTACTATAAATAGCATTGTAATTGCTATTCAGTTTTAGTTCATTTCAGCAATTTTATCTATTTATCTATCTGTCTGCCTGTCTGTCTGTCTGTCTATCTTTCTATCTTGATGCTGGGAAATCAAACTCAGTGTTTCATTGATTTAGAATAAAAAGAGAAAGCCAGACATGACAATTGTAATTGATTAGTAAGATAGCAAGCTTACTGTATCTGAAATAAACCAGTGTTTTATCTTTTCAACATGAAAGTGAATGCCAATTTGTGAACTTCTGTCCACATAGGCAAAAATCTAAAAACTGTATGCTTCCATTTGATTCAGAAGTTGTTTGCATTGATTTGCAGGTTTTCATATAGAGTTTTCATCATTCAAATTATACTTACAAGTGACACCAGCCCTTTTATTTATAATTACATTTCAGTGATTTCTTTAATCTCTCCCCAGTTCTCTAGATTGGATCATAGTAACATCTCATTAAACAAAATGGACATTATACTGCATGTCTGCTGCAACAGCACTACACTAGGAACTAAAGTAAGGGCCTTCAATGTCCCCTTTTATTTGCAATTGAGAGCAACAACCAGAGATGGTAGAAGTTACTATCTCTTTTCACAGGCTAGAAGACTGATACTGACAGATTAAGTCATCTGACTCCACTCGGCTTCACCTAGCA
This sequence comes from Ctenomys sociabilis, assembly GCA_004027165.1. NCBI lineage: Eukaryota > Metazoa > Chordata > Mammalia > Rodentia > Ctenomyidae > Ctenomys > Ctenomys sociabilis. The sequence continues at coordinate 34,674 of PVKA01019095.1, read as the reverse complement.
TTCCCTATTTGAACAGTACAAATTATGACTCCTTGATGGGAGTTCCCTTTTCACCATATGGTTTCAGTGTAAAACTGCATTGTTCTGCTCACAGGTATAGCTCTGTCATCACCACATTAAAGCACAGCTTGTGGACAATGCTGCAAGTTTTTTTTTTTTTTTAATTTCAGATTAGACATGTTTCAAGGGCAATTTACATAATGTGGGTCACATTTAATGTGTAAATTATAATGAAAGTATGAAATTGGAAATATAATTACTCATTAGCCAACCTCACTTCCCAGAATTGAAAAAATCCCCAGAGAGTTAGCTTTATTTGGATAGGATTTGTAATTTTGCTTGAACTTTGGTAGCATCTATTTTTGCTGTCTTCTTTTGTGCTACCAAGCAGAACCTGCTTTCCCTTACTCTACTGTTCAGAAAGATGTCCTTTGATTATGACTGTACATGTGTGGGAACTTGGACACTGTACAACTCTAAAAAGCAAGAAAACTGCATTGAGCTTGTCGTTTATCACAAATATCACTGTGCACCAACTGGAAACATCACACGCTCTGGCTGACAATAGAAGTTTCTTGTGTCCCTAGGGCAGATCTCACAGAAGTATTTATAAACTAGAGATTTTTCTCCCCTTGTGTCTTGAGAATACTTAACAAGACTTCCTCTGGAACTTGTCTAGGCTAAGAGTGTCCACTACTGTCTGTGACCCTGTGGCAGAGCTGGTGAAAATTCCTCATGCACACCGATGACCTGAAGCCACAGATCCAGAGGAACCCTGGAGAGCATTCTACTAGATATTCACACAATTGATGGCTACTGCTCTCAGAAAGCTATAAAAGTAAGAAGAGATCATTGCTTTACCCATCTTGTATGTAAAAAGGTATGGCTTCGTGCCAGTCATGTTTCCCAGCTTTTCTCCATGCCCTCTTTTTCTTGTCTAGTCTTCTAGTTCTTGCTTTCCTTTTTATTTTACTATATCTTTCTATTTGTATTTCTTCTTCTGAGTTCTTTTTCTAGGGAGATTATATGATATTTACATGTGTGGGTCTGGTTTATTTCACTTATGAGTATATCTTCAAGTGACATCCACTTAAAGAAGAAGGCTTCGAGTTTATCATTCTTTATGGCTGAGTAATACTCCACTGTATACAAATACCACATCTTTTTCATCCATTCTTCAGGTGATAGACATCTTGGCTGTTTCCAAGATTTGGCTATCAAAAATTGTACTGATATAAACATAGGTACATATATATCACTATGATATGACCTTTTCAGTTCCTCTGGGAAAATTCCCAGTAGAGGAATAGCTGGTTTGAATGGGATTTCCAGTCCTAGTTTTTTAATGAGTCTTCACACTGATTTCCACAATGGTTGCATCAGTGTACATTCCCACCAGCAGTGGAGAAGGGTTCCCTTTTCCCCACAGCCTCTCCAACATTTGTTGTTAGTTGATTTATGATGGCCATTCTTTCTGGCGTGAGATGGTATCTCAGTGCTGTTCTAATTTGCATTTCACAGATGGCTAGTGATGTGGAGCATTTTTTCATATATTTATTAGTTTCTTTAATTTCATTGTCTGAGAAGTGTATGTTCTTCTCAGATGTGCATTTCTGGATTGGGTCTTTAAATTTTGAGGTGCTAATTTTAATTAGTTCTTTATATATTTCAGAGAGCAGACCATTGTTTGTATATTTGTCAATTTTTTTTTTCCAAATTTGTGGGTTGTCTTTTGACTTTTTCAGTAATTTCTTTTGACATGCACAAACTTCTCAATATGTGTTGGTCCCAGTTGATAAATCTTTCAACTGTTTCCCATGCAATTTCATATTTGTTCATGAACTCTTTACCTACCCTCCTACTTTCTCTTCTAGGAGATTGAGTGTTTCTGTTTTAATGTTTAGATCTTTAATCCATTTTGATGTTATCTTAGTGCATGGTGATAGACCTGGGTCAAGTTTTAGTTTTCGGCATGTAAAGGGCCAATTTCTCCAGCACCATTTGTTAAAGAGGCTATCTTTCTTCCAGTAAGCATGTTTGGCCCCTTTGTCAAAGATCAGGTGGCTGAGTGCGTTTGTAGATGCTTCTGGATCTTCTAATCTATTCCATTGATCCTCAGGTCTATTTCATTGTCAGTACCATGCTGATTTTATCACAGTAACTTTGTAGTATAATTTCAAATCAGGAATTATAATGGCTCCTGCCTTGTCTTTGTTGGCCAGGATTGCCTTTGCTGTTCTAAGGTTTTTCTGGTTCCAAATAAATTTTAGGAAAGATTTCTGTAGGTCTGGGAGATATGTAGGTGGTAGTTTGATAGGGATTGCATTGAATCTGTACAACAATTTTGGAAGTATGGTCATATTCACAATGTTTGTTCTTAATATGCAAGAGCAGGGAATATCTTTCCACTTTCTGAAATCTTCTACGATCTCTTTTTTCAGAGTATTGTAGTTTTCCTTGAAAAGATCTTTGACTTCTTTAGTTAGATTAATTCCCAGCGATTTCATTTTCCACTGTGCTATTATAAAAGGTATTGTTTCTCTAATTTCCCTCTCAGTGTGTTTATTACCTGTGTAGAGGAATGCTATTGGCTTTGTACCCTGCTCTGCTACTGAATTTGTGTATCAATTCTAGTAGCTGCTTGGTGGAGTTTTTTGGGTCTTCCAAGTAAAGTATCATGTCATCTGCAAATAATGATAATTGAACTTCTTCTTTATCTGTTTTTATTCCTTTTATATCTCTTTCTTGTCTCATGGATCTAGCTAATGATTCCAGAACTATATTGAATGGGACGGGTGAATGAAGACATCCTTTTCTTGTACCATATCTGAGAGTAAAAGATTTCAGTTTTTCCCCATTTTGAATTATACTAGCCATTGTGCTGTCATAGCTTTTATCAGACTGAAGTAGAGGCCATCTTCTCCAATTTTTTGTAGGACTTTGAATATGAATGTGTAAATCAAGATCCTGAGAACTATCAGTTGGTTGTTGATACTCACAGTTACTTGGTGGGATTCTGACCTTCACTAACTATATATGCTGATACCTGTGAACTGATCTACTACCCCAAAAATAGGAATGCGTAATATTGGGGTTGTGCTTTTAAGGCCTGTCATTCTGGTTTTGCAAATGCATACTGCTTTTCATGACTTACCAATTATGACCAGTCTGTATCTCAAGTAAATTTTTTTTTGCTCATTTAAAAAAATTAATAAATAAAAAAAGGAGCCAAGAAAAAAAATCACAGTACTATCCTGCTACAATACTATATATGATTTGACTTTTAAATTACTGTGTAAAAATATGTAATTGTTCATTCATTATTTGCTAATGTTCTTTTATTTTTTAATTCTTCTTCCATACTTGGTAGAGACTTAAAGTTGTACATACCAATACTTGATGGAAAATACTTGCTGCTTCGTATGCCTAAGATGTTTGATATTCAGACAGAAAGTGAGGTTAAATCCAATTACATGTGTTGTAGGGCAATAATAAACTTCTCTTCTGGAAGGTTAACAACCTAAGTTAGCAAACCAAAAATTAAATGAAGAGAAGGGCTGCAACAATAACCAAGATTTTGGACCTAACCTTTTAAGGTCATTGAGGACTCAGGACATAAGAGAACTTGCACTACCATTAGCGACTTAATTGTACCCTAAATTTTCTGATCAAGGAGATTTTAGGGCCACAAAGGAAAGTGACCGATGATATATAGTGTGCCTAAAGAGAGTCACATGGAGAGAAAACATTCTCTCAGGCTTTCACAGAGAACAAACTGGTCCAGCAATGGCTGTGACTCATCCCCATGGCTGACACTGACAAAGGATGTGCAAACTGTGGTACAGGGTTTCAGGGTAAATCCTGAGGGAATTTGCTTGATCTTAACAGATAGAAAATTCTTGTTATATAGGTTTTGAATTATCCTGGTCTTCACCATCCAGCAGAAAAGGGTAAAAATGAAGAATGAAAAGCTCAGTGTTAATATACTGAGCTGTGAAGGCTCAAATCATCAGATTCAGACATTGCTAATCCTGTGTATCACCCACTACTATTGTGGACTCCTGGACTATATTGGAATATTTTGCTGAATTCACAAACCTACAGTATTTGGACGGCAATGGAATATCCATCTCTGACAAAACTAAACAAAAAAAAAAAAAAAAAGAGATATAAATGAAGGACAATTTTGTATCTGTATATACAAACTACTTAGGATAGATATACAGCTTTTTTCTATTAATTCAATAAGAAGAGAGATTTGTACTAATAGTGTTTGGACAGGATGTCATGTCTGCATCTTGTACTGTGAATAACCACTACAAAGACAATAATATGCAATGTATTAATTGTTGAAACTCTCCTACCAACCTGTTTTGAAGCCATCTCATTGCAATGTTTTTTCTCAATAAAATTAATGGATACAATAAAAGTAAGAAGAGCTCCTCAGAGTTCACGCCAGGTGCCAAGAGAGGCTGAGGGCAGAGGAGTGGGATCCAACCCTAAAGCCCTAGGAGATACAAGGGCAAAATGGGCCACATAAAGGAGATTGCGACTTAGGCAAATCTTTGCTTGTGGAGTGCTTTCACTGTACAGTCTGCAGCGGTCATGTTGCTCTTCTAATACAGTATAAAATTAAGGCATGCAAATAAGGCATTTTAGGAATGACTTAGCTATTCCTATTGGATTTTATTTCATTTAAAAATGTTTCATAATTCAAAATTTTGAATCTATATAATTGAGAACTATATACTGAATTGGTGAAGGAGAAAATACTTCAAGAATTTTGGCACCCAGGGAGATGGCTCAGTTGAATAAGCACCTGCCTGGCAAGCTTAAGGTCCTGAGTTCAATCCCTCGTACTGCAAAAAAAAAAAAAAATAAATAAATAAAAATAAAACAATAAAGAAAGAATTTTGGAATAATCAATTAGTATGGTATATTCTAACTTGATGCTAGAAATAAATGAAAACATTTGTGTGTGTAAATATATATATTTACACATACAAATACAGAGTTACACAAAGAAAATATGTACAAACATGCATGTATATATAAACATGGGATTATGTGATGAAATACATACATAAACATAGGATTATGCTACATTTTGTTTTTCAGATCCAGTTTATATCAGCTTAAATTTTTTATTGTCTTTATAATTTCACTGTTCTAAGAGCATTGTTAATGAACTCACCAGTGTCACTTACAATTTACATACAGAATCCACAAATCCAATGTGATTATATTTTAAGATAGGGTCTTCATAAATTAATTAGGGTCAGATTGGAGATGGACACTAGGACCCTTATCAATATCCTTATAAGAGACTCCAAGGATGTGTGTGTAGAGAAAAGGCTGTTAAGAGCAAATGATGATAACATAATCATTCATAAGCCAATGTGAAACCTTGAAAAATGAACCTCTGGACACAATGACCTTACGAAGTTTTCCTTCAGGAGTGTGACATATAAGTGTATGTTTGAGTCACTCAGCTTGTGGTTTTATTATGGCAGCTTGAGTAGACTAATACAAACATGCTTCTAAGCAAAAGAGTTATCTCTTTAAGTGAGTTACTGTGCATTTTGACTTTTTTTGTTGTTGTTTTAGGAAATAGCAATAACCTGTGGAAGCTTAACAGGATAGAATCTTGAATATCAACTCCAAACAGCACTACGTGGCAAACCCAGGATAAGTAATAACCACATTTTGTTTCATACAGAAGTCAACTATTGTGAAAAATTAAATGACATACTTGAGGTCACACAAAAAAATTACTGGGAGAGGTGAAACAAAATCACTTAAATCCTGATTCAAATATAGCCAGAAATTTGGGCAGGTGCTTACTGCTCCTTTGAGTCTCTTGCAATAAGTCATGATGAGAAAAAAATATTAACTGTTTTATCATTTCTTCAGTATTACAGTATTTTGGTTATTGCTTATCCTGAACTTTCCATGTAGTGATGTTTCTTTTTTTTAAGTTGCATACTTTGATTCATGCCTTTAAATAAGTTGTGACTATTCTTGCAGTAGCCCAAGCAGCAGTCTCTGTTTCTCTGTACAAGTCATAATCTTACGAAATTGATTTGATTTTAAACTGGCAATTCCTCCTGGCTGTATTTTAAAAGAGACTTTCTCACCATCCAATGTCAATCACTGATACTACATCAAGGAATAAGGTAGAAAATAATTAGTCCTTTTCAAATTTGTCTGCCTTTAAATTAAAAAAAAATTATACATGTTAGATATGCCTATCAAAAACATGATGTGTCAATGCATGAAATTCAGTGTAATTTTTATAAATATTTTCTTTGATAGCAGAACAGTCCATTAATCTAGAACCAATTGCAAAGAAACTGCCTGTATCCACAGGAAGAGAAAGACAACCTCTTAAGTATATTGCAAGACATGAATACAAGAAATGATGAGCTCTAACCTTTTAGCTTGCCTTATTTTCTTATGCTACTCTTATTGGATGCTACAACCATTGATTAATTGTTGCCTACAGTTACAAAGTGGAAAGAAAGGGCAGAGAAATGGGAAGAAAACAGTAAATGTTGCCACAGTTTTACCATTTCACATAAGGCTGTAAGTGCAAAGGAGTTATACATGCATCTGCTGAAATAAACTTTCTTCAGTTCAAATGTAGCTTTCATGGGAAATCTGTAAATGAGTAGTTATCTGATTCAGTGCTCTTTCTAAACAGACAAGTCTATATGAAATAGTTAATTGATCCATTTCACATACAAGTGCATGAAGGTTGAGCGTAACACGAGAAATAAATCCACTCTCAGGCAATAACAACCATAAGTCAGCTTGGCTTACTTTATTGCTTGTAACCCATTTGGTGCCCTTGTAGAATCTATTATCTGTCATATTTTTATCCAAACCATTAACCACACTGGTAGATAACAATCACTTCCCATCAAACATTTGTGAAATCTATATGATGCTGAAACTCAGTCCTATTCTCATATTACAGACATAAATATAGACACTACAACATCTATTCTCCCTACTCATGCCTTTATGAATTAATGAGGTATACCAATAGGTCTTATTCTTACAGAAGAAGGTCAAGAATAAATATCAATCTTGTTGATGTCTTGGAAATTTGCTGGTTATGGGGCTGAAGAGAGAGAGCTCGGCAGTCTAAGTGCCTGCCTGGCAAGTGCAAGGACCCATGTTTGATCCCTGGTACCACATTCCATGCCACCACAGAACACCAGGCATGTGGACCTGGCCACCAAAACCTTGTGTGGTGGTATGTGCCTGTAATGCCAGCACTGGGCAGGCTGGGACAGGACTCAGTATGAGTCCGAGTTGTGTAGTGAGACCCTGTACTAAATAAATAAATTAATTAACAACTAACTAACTAAATAAATTTGCTGGTTAGCTTTCATGTGAGACTCGTGAATCTTTGGTGGTCTGTTAGAGATGTAAAGTACTGAAACACCATATTCATGCCTCCAAAATCAGAGAGAAGTCAGTCTCAATTTCCATCTCTTGTATATCCTCTGTCATACCTAGAGCAAGTCAATCCCATTTAGAGGCTCAGCCCCACTAGAGTCTGTGTGGGTGAGCTCAACAGAGAAGGATGCAAAATGTATTTATGAGCTCATAATACCACAAGTGTCACAAGGAGGTGGTTGTGAATCTTTTATATGGTTACAATTATTTTCTAAAATTTTCACTTTTATATTGATGCCTGAATTTAAAATGATTCAGTTACAACATTTGTAAGTCTGATTCATTGCTAAATCAGACAAAGTGAGTCTTATGCACATTTGACACAAATATACAATGTAAGGCTTAATAAAGGCAAAACTACACACACATATCCCAGGCACCAAATGAGCACTGAGCCACCATTGTATGCATCATACTGCACAGCAAAGCACACAGCAGTACAGCTGGGAGAATGTCCTGCAGACATGAGAGCTAGTCCCACAGTTCACACCTATGAATGCTTGTCATGCAAGGTCCATTTTGTATTTTGACAGTTCCCAAATCAAATGCTCATAATTGGGGCACTCACTGTATCTTCTGTGTGAGACTTAAATAATGCCAAGGTAAGACAGTGAGAATAGTGGGAACTTCTTTTTTTTTTTTCCAGTTCCAAGGATTGAACTCAGGACCCTGTGCTTGCCAGGCAGGCGCTTATTCTACTGAGCTATCTCCCCAGCCTGGAACCCAAGGGAAAGTTGGAGCTCATGATGTGGGACAATTGAGCCCATATGCAGCCATACTGAGATTATTTCCACTAGTACTGAGAAAATCTTCTGAAGTATTTCCATTAGGGACAAGACACACTGTGATTTAAAGGTCCAAAATGTGATTTTCCATTAATATGAATAGCAGATTGTGAGATGTTTGTATTTTGAATGGCTATGAACTTGTTAAAAAATTTGCAATGAAGAATAGTACTTGGGCCAAGAGTCTTGGTTTTAGAGATGGAAAAGGTAGACACTTAGGATACTAAGGTTAAACTGACAGGATTTGGTAATAGAGTGAATTTGGTAAGCTGGCAAGTTAGGCAAATCCCACAAATCTATTTTAAGCAATGAAATGGTTAATTTTAACTGTTAGTCTGAGTAGGTTAAAAGTTACCCACTGGATTATGCCTCACTACACAGATTGGGCTCCTAGTGATCCTCCTGTTTTTAGCTGCCCCAGCTCTGGGATTATAAGTGTGTGCTTCCATGCTAGGACTTCATTGCTGGCTCAGTGGGCCGGCAGAACATTCAGTACCAGGGATCAGACCCTCATCTTTGCGCTTGCCTAAGCAGGTACTTAGTCCACTGAGCTAGCTCACCAAGACTTATTATTTCTGAGCCAGTCTGTGAAAGGTTACCAGTGTGTTCTGAGATGATTAAGAGGAGAGCCTGTCATTGGAAGGAAAGTACATCCTCGCCCAGTGTAGTTGGCCCCATTGGATTAGCTGAGGGCCTGGACAGAGCAAAGAGGCAAAGGGTAAATTATCTCCCTTTTCTCCCCTCTCCTTTGCGTCCCTGTCTGTTCTGTCCCCCCTGCTTTCTTAGGGCAGGCACTTTAATCTTCTGAGCTATCTGGCCAGTCCAGAAGACACAATTTTAGAATAAAGAATAGTGAAAAGCAGAAGAGTCATGCCTCTAGGAAGGTTTGACTTTTTACTATTTGCAAAATAGGACATGCCATAGGACAGCATGATGGCTTCCTTTGAAGCAGTGGGTGGATGGAGTGAGAAGTGATAGATGGGCAGAGGAAACTTTGAGATGAGAAGAGATGACATGAAATACACCAGGATTAGCAGCTGATTTTAGAAAATCCATTCCAGCTCAGTGAATGATGCGCTTTCTGCAGTGACTTTAACCCAGTGACAGTTAGATCTCACAGGCAGATCACGGAAGATGGATCGCATCCTCCTGAGTAGAATTTGCTAACTGAAGCAACAAGAAGACAGAAGATGAGAGCTTTAATATATTGGCCAGAGGGATATTGAAGGACCGCACCAAGAAATATAAGTAAGAGAAGTAGGAATTGAGAAAAAGTAGATGTGAATTGAGAGTAAAGTAGACATTACCACCAATTAAACCTAAAGAGATCAGAGCAAAAGGTGAACACACTCATTGAAGTTGAGGAAGTTGTAGGGGGATCCTGTGAAAGGCTGAACAACACACACAGAGCTAGTCTCCCAAGGTCTTATATTTGTTCTTTTTTCCTTCCTCACTCTCTTTAGTGTCCTCCCTCCTTCCTGTGTGTGTATATGTATCTCATTTTTAATGTAATATATATCTTTCTTACTGACATATAAGCTTATGAAGGAAAAATACAATATTTGTTTAAATATTATACTTGATATTTTATTATATCTAGCAATTAATTCAGTGTGAACTCTGGTTAAATAATATGAATATTTTTAAAGTCATTTAACTTTTAAAATTAATTTTTGGTCATTTACCTTCTTGTCATTAGTGTCCAAGATTCTAGTGCCTAGAAGTGCAAAACATTCCATTCTAAAATTTCAAGCAAATGGAAATTGGCATCTTCTATATAGAACAGAAATAAATTCAGAAGTTACAGTTCTTAAGGATTGCATTGATTGCATAAGTGATGGCTGAGATAGAAATTGTGTAAAAGTTCTACTTTTTAGTGAACAGTATCAAAGTGAAATCCAGTCATGCAATTGCATTCTCTGCTGTAACTCTTATATACAATGTGGCTTTCTATGGTTTGCATGGCAAAAGTGCTTCTGACAATGTTTGTGGTGATATTTGTTTTCTGATGAGCTATTGTCTTTCTTTTTCCCTTAGAATTGTGTTGCACTGGGAACATAAACATTTCCTCAAAAAATGCTAACGTCTAAATCTCAGCTACATACTTACAGAATTTCTGTCTGCAGTTACACTCACTGGAAATGCATACTCTCCCATGTCTTACTGTCATGCTTATTTTAACTACCTAAAAAATACCTTTTATTTGCTCTATTTTCTGAATGGAGTTATTACAGTTTGATGTAGTTTTAAAAATCGATCTAATTTGTAAGATAAGTAACCATGCAAGCCTCAAATAAATAAAACATTTCTTAGTTAATAACCTATTTAATGTGAGTAAAGGGAGTATTGTTATTTCAAAAAATCAAATCTCTGTAGCACTAGGACTGTCTTTTTATATTAGGTAGCGATGCACTGCACTCTAGGGGGTGTGCAATCCGTGCTAAGATAGCATAACAACAATATCTTTCCAATCAAAGAGTAAAAAGAAAAACGTCAGTGCAAATATAGAACAGTTGATGCTTTGGTTTATGCAGAAGTCTTCGCTATGCACAACAACAAAACTGAAACATCTGCTGAGAACTTCTGTCACAGTACAGCAGACAACAAAGATAATAAAGCAAGTGTTTTTGTCTAAGCTGTACCTGCTCTTTGATTTTCTCTTAGCTAGTAAGGAGATTTTACTGGTAAATATTAGCTGACCACTGGAATAGTCAATAAATAGACTTGAATCTTTGTTTTCAATCTATGAGAGAAATATTCATTGTTTATGATGCTGGAAGAGAAAACATGTTGCTATCCCCTCAGTAGTTATTTTTGTATACTTATGTGTCTATAACTTTTGCTTTTGTCTTTTGAGTTTTCAAATTAGATTTTTTTTCCTTTTTCTATTATCTGATGTGGAGAGTTTCCTACTAATCAATAATACCTTTCTTCAAAGACAACTGAGGACAAAGAAAGCAAACAAAGGTGAACACCTAAAAATCTCTGAACATTAAATTAAAATATAGATTAAAAATTAGTAATGATATTGATTTTATTTTTCTTTAAATTGTTAATATTTCCCACAGCACACCATTTAATTTAAAGTTCGAGTGTGGAGCCGGTGAGATAGCTCAGTGGTCTAAAGCGCCTGCCTAAGCAAGCTTAGGCAGGTGCAGGGGACCGCAGTTCAATCCCTGGCACCCCATGCTGTGACAGCCCCACCCTCAGAGTAGGCTGAGGTGGTCAAAAACATAAATAAATACAAAATAAAATACAAAATTTTGTCCTTGAGTGTTGTTAATTTCTGTAAGAATGACAGTGGACTCTAAGAGGGGAGAAAGGTAAATAATATACACCATAGAAATTCATTTTCTTTCCTTTTTTGTTTTTTTACATATTTTTTGGTTGACTTTTTTCTTCCAAAAGACAAAGAGCTCTTTGATAACTTTTTAAAGGGAAGATGGCAGTCAGCACCTCTGTTGCTATTTTTCAGAAACCTTCTAGCCATCCTGCATTCTGGTCTGTGTCCATTTGGCCATGGCAACTTTGAAGCCTAATTCATCCAGTATATTAGCTTTTGGAACACCTACTGCCTGACGTGACTTTACTTCCACATCAATGACTTCTGATAGAGAAGCGTTTCACTCCCCCTGCCCACCTTTCGAAAACAGATGAATCTAAAGATATCAAAGTAATTCCTTGATGATAATCTTTTGGCCTTCTCTCAGGAAATAGTTTAGGGAAATTTTACAAAAAAGAACTTCTGTGAAAACATTTGCTTTTGTATCATTATTAACTTATTTTGTCCAAAAGCTAGACATTTTTTAAGCTAACTGTAATGAATAGGAACATGAATAAGGAAATCAGGTTATACAATTAGAGCAGACTCTCAAAATTCCGAAGGGCACTGATTTTCTCTTTTTTTTGTCTCCCTCTCAGTGTTGAATTCCTTTTAACCTTTTAGAATTTAATTTGTGAAAGATTAAGGCTATGTCAAGCTTTGTACGGTGTTTGCATGTTTTATATTTTGATGGTTCATCTTCTATTATACTTACCTGAAGATGAACTAGAAAAAGCTCAGGGTAAGAGGGATGAAATTATGCAAAAAAAATATTCAAAAGGTCAAAACAGCAACATTTATTTCATTCTTCTACATAATGCATGTTGGTCCTTAAATTTTTTATTCCCACCTCTTTGACTTACATTTAAAACAAAATATTATTCTTTAAACTAAACCCTATTGTTTTTTATTCTTATTTATGTGAAACAGGATTTTGTGATGCAGCTCAGAATCATCATGACCCTTCTATCTCAGCTTCCCCAGCACTGGGATTACAGTGCACAGCTCAACACCTCGTTTCAGGGTCAGTGTGCCCGGGCTTCTAGGGCCAGCGCAGCACGTGGTATTGGGTATTGAACTCAAGACCTTGTACTTTCCAGGAAGGCACTTATGCCAGTGAGCTATCTCCCTAGCCCCAAACCCTGTTTTACATATAACTTGAGCTGCCTACTTGTCACATGTTGCTTTTCTCAAAAATTTTAGATTTGGTTTTGATGTACATAGGTACAATTTTATCATCACTTTTGGGCAGGAAAATCATGCCCCCAAATTAAGAGTTGCTTTGGACATATTGTAATGCTTTGGTATATTGTGTGTCAAGCAATGCCTTTAGGGAAGAGTAAGGTGAACAGTTTTTCCTCAGTATGACAAAGACAAACTGAAGTAAGGTCAGTCTCTGATAATTAAAATCATTTGTCGAGTCTTTGTAATATTAGGTGTGCTATTCAATTTGGGTGGGAGAAATTGAGTGAAAGTATTTTTTTGTAATTAATACGTGAAATTTAGAATTAACTAAAAATTTAGATTTCCCAAAAGGAAAGACTTGGAAGTGGGCAACTGGAATGCGTAGATTCTTCTCAGAAGAAACCCAAATAGCTACTAAATATATGAAGAAGAGTTCAATGTCACTGGCCACTAGAGAAATGCAAATTAAAATGACATTAAGATTCTGGCAAGAAATAATGGCTACCATCAAAAAATCAAATGATAAAATTGTAGGTGATGTTGCAGAGGAAAACGCCCCCTTCTATATTGTTGTTGAGAATAAAAATTGGTACATAATGAAAATGGGTGTGAAGATTTTTCACAAAAACTACAACTAGAAATTCCATTCCACCCAAACCTTGTCTATGTTATCTGCCCAAAAGAGTTAAAGTCATCATTCCACAATGATACAAAAATATCCATGTTTACAGCCACATGACCTATAATTGTTAAAGCCTAAGGCTACCTGTTTATTCATCAACATATGAATGAGTAAAGAAAATGTGATTTTTATACACCATGGGGTATTGCTCCTGTAAAGGTGTATTTACTATCCCATGGGATATTTACTCTCCCATAAGAGGGAGAGGTTTGCATTACTTTTACAAAACTGGATATATTTGAGATGATAATATTCAGGGAGATAAATTGTACACATGAGTTTAAATATTTCATAAATTCTCTCGGATGAGAAACTCAAAATATAGAGTCTAAATAATCAAAGATAGACAATGGGAAACAGGGAAACGGATCACCCAGACCACACTGCCGTGCAGCGATTCCTCACGTCTGTGACTCACTGGGCTCTCAGTGTCTGGTGCTGGTCCTGAAGGAGGACTGTGAGCCTTTGTTCCTTTCTTTCCCAAGCACCCCACGGTCCCTGTTCAGTCAGCGTCCTCCAAATGGTGCTCTGTTCAGTTTCTCTAGGGCCCTGATCTGCAGCTGTCTTGTGATTGAGATCCCTCTCCAATACGAAGGGAATAAGGACAGAGCACCTGGGCAGTGTGGGCTAGGCTGGCCACTGCTGCTGCACCTGGCTTGCTCCTTCAGGGTGAGATCCTTTCCACTCTGTGTGTCTGCTGGTGCTGGAGGATGACAGCTGCAGGGATCAAGCAGGGAGCCTCTTCCAAACACCCTTCACATATCGGTGCTGGAATTCACGCAGTGGGCTTCTTCAGGCTGCTTCTCCTGTTTGTCTCTTTTTTTTCCTTATTTCCACATATCTGCTCACCGCGACTGTATCTTCTTTTTTCTATGTATTTACTACAGGGTCTACAGGATCTCATCACACAGATAGGACTCATAGTGATCCTCCTGTTTTCAGCCTCCCAAATGCTGGGATTACAGGTGTGCACCACCATGCCAGTCTCAATCGCTGTCTCAGTGCACCCTGAGGGCAGGGCCAGCACAGCAGGCCAAGGGATCAAACCCCCAGCCCCTGCATCTGTTTAAGCAAGTGCTGTAATCTGAGCTATCTGGCTGGCCCTCCTGAGTGTGTCTAAGTGTTCAGGGAATACCACGGCCTGTGGTCAACCATGGTGGAGCTCCTTTTACATTTTCTTTTTCTCTCTTTCTTTCTCTCTCTCTTTCTTTCTCTCCTTCCTTCCTTCTTTCTTTCTTCTTTCTTTCTTTCCTCTTTCCCTTCTTCCACCCCCCCCACTGAACACTTATGACACAGGAGGAATATGCACTAATGCAACCCAAACTATAAAAGCAAAAGGAAGGGCTTTGCCTTTTGAACAGAACACTTGCTTCTCAATGCCTGCTCCCTTGTAACTTGACTTACCAAGAAGAACAATATTGTCCACCAAACCTTGGCTGAGCCTTCAAAGGAACACTGAACACTGTCCGTGGAGTCTAGAGGTGCTCACCTTTGGACCGCAAGTCTCAGTTTTAGTCTTTCTGGACATAAAACCTTCTTTACTTGAAGGTCGCTGCTGTTACAGATGATCTATCTGATTTAAGATGTCTTGACAAAGCTACTCAGTGTCAGTGATCTCTCTGTATCTATCCAGATTGTATCTAGGTTTGACTATTCAGAAGCCATCAGATTGCTTGCCTAAAACACTGTCAAAAGTTATATTCAAATGCTGTTCTGAAAGAAGATGTATTTTATAGAGTTTAAAATCTACCCAAGAGTGAGCTTCAGGTTCTTTCATTATTATTATTCAATGGTTTTCAGTCTTTTGGTATGGTGTTCCTTGTAATTAACTTTTGATAAAATTCTCTAAGTGTTTGGACAAACAGTTGTCCTATAATTCACAGTCAGCACTCTTTTGAAGAAAACATTTGCTGCTTGTAGTTATTTCTGTTGAGCAAAAATCTAAAGAACAATGTTGTTCTTTGGATGAAATCTAAGGTAAAAATAAGCCAAAAATATGAAGACATATATATATAATATATATATATATATATATATATATATATATATATATATATATATATATATAGTGTGTGTGTGTGTGTGTGTGTGTGGTTCATAAGTCAACTCAGTAGAGAGTCTGGCCTATAACATACACTACTTTATTTGAATAGTTTAGTTAAAGCCTCCACAAAGATTATTCCTCTCATTTGTTTAAAATAAATATTATTTGTAATCTTACACTTTAAAATTAGTTTTTGCATTTATAATTAAAGGAATAATATACTTACTATACTTAGAACTGAAAATCTGCATTTGCACTTAAGGGTGAGAGTTTGTTCCTCCTTGATTTATTTAACTGATTTAAGGTGAAATAAAAATAAATATACACACTAGCAGGAGTAGAAACAAAATGGTGTGGTGTGCCGAATGCGCAGGAACTAGCCAACAGAGGTGGCTGTATGCAGTGATACTGAGTATGTAATCCTTGGTTTTGGGTGTTAGCCTGCCTGTAATACACATGATATATAAGATTCTTTGTTTTCTAGCATAACATTTGTATGAATACCATCATTGTATAAGCATCTCTTATTGTTTTTGGGAAACCAACTATGAGCCAAAGGCAAACTGTTTTTCATCACAGGGACAATTTCTTGTTTATTTTATTTATTTCTTGCCAAATTGTCTTGCTTTCAGATATTTTTGGGCATGTCACAATTTTAAATGCCTGGGAAGTCACCAAAATCCAGGCCAGGAATAAAACACCAACCCCAGTAAAAACACATCAGTCACGGGGAAGGCCACCTAACGCAGCACAGTGTCTCAGTCCTGGGCAGTGTGCTCTTCCCAGGTGAGGCAAGAGGAACAAACAGGCTTTTTAGAAAGAACAAGTGTTGTTCCCATTGATGTTTATAATAAGTCATCATTCAAGGGATTCTGTCAATAGCACACTGCCCCCATCGCCTCATGCCTGCAGCATTACACTCGTGCTGTTGCAACTAGATGAGCTATCAAAGCCTCATGCAGTCAAAGAGAGTAGTTTAAAGAGGTACAATAGCAGTCGATTTGCAAACAGCCCAAACCTTTAGCTTATTCCTCCTTTCCAAAAGTGTGCAGTGAATTTACATTAACACCTGCTACTGGAGATGAAAGAATGGATGTTGCCCTGCAAAGAGAATGCCAAATCCTCCTATCAGAGTGACTCATTTCTCTAAATTGCAGGGTATTATGCTGCACGAGAGGCAGCATGTTGTATGCCATGTATTTGGTCAAATTTGAATTTTCAAAAATAAAATTGGCAGCATGTAACTTAACACACAGAACTCAGAAGTTATGTCTAGGAATATTTGCTACATAATTAACAGGTTAAATCCACTCAATGAGCAGGTAATTTTTATTATCCAAGGGTAATTTATATCTGTTGAAGTTTTACTGCGTACTCACTCAGATTATGGGGACATCTAAGATTCTCATGCTGTTAAATTGGATTTATTGTGGAACATAAGGGCAATTAAGGGATAGGAGATAACATTATTACATCAAAGTAAACTACAGCAAAAGAGAGTGTACCACTAGTCATTCATTATATATAAGCATAATTTTGAGTATTTTTCCTGTGGAGAATTGACAGATATTGTTTCTAACAGCTCACTATGTTGTACGCACTTTGTTCAGAGGTTAGTTACTGTCTAGACACTAATAAATTATTAATTGAGTTTTGGATTAAATGAAGATTTTTTTTAACTTAGAAATTCTAAAATACAGAAGTCATGTATTATAAATCCATAAAATTAATGATAATTCTTAAATACATATTTTCCACATATATTGGATTGCATTTTTTGATCAGTACATTAGTTTTGTTGTTGGATAACAAATTAACAGAATTTCCAGAGTTTAAAACAAGGTATACTGGTCTGGTAAGATAGCTCAGTGGACTAAGCTCCTGTTTAGGTAAGCACAGGGACCGGGGTTTGGTTATCAGCACCACATACTGCACCATTCTCACCTCCAGGCATGCTGAGCTGGCCACCAAGACCACGTGTGGTGGCACATGCCTGTAATCCCAGTGCTCAGGAGGCTGAAAGCAAGAGGATCAGCGTGAGCCTGCTGCGTAGTGAGACTATGTACCAAATACATGATGAATAAATAAATTAATGAAACAAGGCATACTTTAAAAACTTCTGTAGGCAACATATCTGACAGGCTTTTGTTTTATCCTTTGAGCCAGGATTGCTCTTAATTGAAAGAGAATTCTTAGCCAGGGCTACTGAAACATTGACTCGTACTCTCATAAACCAGAGCTCACTGTCTTGCGGAGTAGAATGAAGTCATAAACAAAGGAGAACCTTGGAGAATGCTTATTGGAAAGGAGAAGCAGAGGGAAAAGGTGAAGGAGGAGAAAAACAGAAGGAGAAGGAGGAGAAGAAAATGCTCTTGGATTCCAATCAAAGAGTAGGAAAGTGGTTTTCTGAAGTATTTCCTTTGTTCTGACCTTATATAGAAAAGCAGAATATAAGAGCTTTCTTTTCCCAATTAAATGAATAAATAAATTTTTCTTTTAAAAAATGTAAATTGGTGATTCTGTGCAATTAAAGTAAAAACAACAACAAAAATATAATAAAAATAAAAAGTTACCTAGCTGGCTGACTTAAAAGGAAATAGCCTACTCTGCATGTTTGGTTCCTCGAAATCTGGTCCAAAGGTAAGGAGGAACTGTCAGCTAACAGAATCCTCTGCCTAACAAGTAGCTTTTTGGAAGAAAAGACTCTTTCCTGTCTGTTTTTATTCTTTTTCCTGAAGTTACTTCTAAATTTCTGAGATTAACTAACTGCTTGGCTTGAAATAGCACTTAACTCAGTATACATATTATTTTCTTTAAATCTAGCCACTCTCTCTTATGCTGTCCCTCACTGACTGCTTATTCATAAGCTAACTAAACCTTCTTTTACATTTTTCTTTCTCACTATGTTCTCATGGGAAGATTTGATTGAGTAATTATCCACTTCTGAGCTCAAGTGGTTGCTGGAAGAATTTAAGTTCTTCAAGGGTTGTTGAATTTGGTGCTTCAGTTTCCAACAGTGAGGGAGGCCCTGCTCAGATCTTTCTCATGTGGACCTCCCTAATACGAAAACTGTATGAACATCAACAAAAGAGAGAGCATGTTAGGAATACAGACGTGAATATATTCCCTAACCTAGTAAAAGAATTAATGCCTTACAACTATTAATGTAATATATGGCTGAGGCAAGTTACAGGTGCTGTCTGAACCTAAACAAAGACAAAATACCAGGAGGAGGATGAAAATGAGGCAAAAATTTCAGCATGCGCCTATGATAGCTCCACGGTCTCTTGTCATAAAATAGAGTTTCTAACTATTTGCCAAATTTGGTGTCCTGCAGATCGTTGTCTCTTCCATAAGTACTCCAAAACAGAAGAGGAAGAGGAACAGGAAGAGGAAGAGAAGCGGAGGTGAATAAGGAGGAGGAGGAAAGGAAAGAGGAGGAAGAGGAGGAGGACTAGGAGGAGGAAGAAGAACAAGAGCAAGATGAACAAGAGAAGGAGGAGGAGGAGGAGGAGGAGGAGGAAGATTATTCCATGTCGACTGTATGGATTCACCCAGAGACAACACTAAATACAGAGGCATGGGTCATGTTTATGACTTCATTAAAGGCACTCTTCCTTGTCAGGATAAAACCGTTTCAGTGTTGTGCTGTTTATTATGTCCTGTGTTATTTTCTTTTAATTATTTTTTCTTTTTTTCTCTTCAGAGGTCAGAATTGCATCGTCATCTGCAGCTATCTGTGATTATCATTGCTTGTTTCCTTCATCTACCGCAGGTATTCAACTCCTCCACGTCTCACATTTCTTAGATGTCTCGGCATCTACACTTTTGAAAAGCTGAGCTAATGGACGCATACTTCAAAAACTTTTACAAAACAATGCTTAAGAATGTGGCTGACACTGACAAAGGGTCTACAAACTGCCGTACAGGGTTTCAGAATAAATCCTGAGGGGATTTGACTGATCTTGTCAGATACAAAAGCTACATTTCTCATTATATATGTCTTGCTTTATCTTGGTCTTAACCACCCATCAGAAAAGTATAAAAAAGAGGTATAGGAACATGACAGAGTTGAGAGCCAGTGGGAGAGCACGGGGATTGGGGTTCAGTCCCTGGTGCCACATGCCATGCCAGCCCCGCCCACTGGTGCACTGAGCACTACCAGGGAGACTGTGTGTGGTGGTGTACACCTGTAATCCCAGTGCTAGGAGGCTGAAAACAGGAGAATTACTACAGTCCAAGCTGCATCATAAGAGTCTGTAGCAAACACATTGAAATAAAGAGGAGGAAGAAGTGGAGAAAGTAGAAGAAGAGGTGGAAGAGGAGGAGGCGCAGGAGGAGAAGAGGAAGAGGAGGAAGAGAGGAGAAGAAGAAGAAAGGAGGGAGGGAGGCAGGAAAGAAGGAAGAAAAAAGAAAGAAAGAAGGCAGAATGATGATTAATTGTAAAAACTTACAAAGGGAAGAAAAATAATCTGCTACTAAGTCTTATTTTATTTTGGTGTCTTTAATAATATCTTTATATATGAGTCCATGCTACTTAGAGGAGACATAATCTGCATGTTCATTTAATAATTTTCCACCTTTCACTCAGTTTTCAGACTACTGAGTAAGGAGGTATTGAAAATTGAAATAGAAAGAGGAAAACATTTTCCCTTGTTTTGATTTAAAATATATGAGTATGCATAAAACTGTCTGTCATAAAATATACTTCCTCACAAACACAGTTGTTATAAGTATATATTTATTCTGTTACTGCTACCTCCCAATTATCCACAAGGTATATAATAATAAACTCACGAAACCCTGCAGAATCTCAAATTTATTTCCATGTCATACATAAATGTACAGGGTGCCACTCTTGACATTTAGTCTTTTAGAATGGACACACCACTGTCACCAGGAAGTGGCTGACTCTGAGAAGAGATCTTTTGATAAAAAATCAAAAGATAAACAAACAAACAAAAAATGGACTGAGGGAATGGCTCAGTGGAATAAGCACTTCCTTGGCAAGCACAAGGGACTGAGTTCAATCCCAGGTTCTAAAAAAAAAAAAAAAAAAAAACTTGATTAACTTTCCAGATTATTTGTTCCTGAACTTGAGATCTGCAGATGTGTCTGTCACAGAATCCAATTGCTTTTTTCCCAAACAGGAGGAGGAGGAAGAGAAAGAGAAAGAGGAAGAGGAGGAACAGAAGAGGAGGAAGAGAAGTAGATGGAGGGGGTGGAGGCGGAGGAGAAGGAGGGGAAGAAAAAGAAGGAGGAGGAGAAGAAGATGAAGAAGAGGAAGAAGGATGATGAAGAAGAAGAAGGAGAAGAAGAAGAAGTGATGGTCAATAGTGTAATAAATTACAAAAAGAAGAAAGAAATCTGCTATTGAGTCTCATTTTATTTAATATTCTTCAAATAATGAATATTGATGGCTCTAATGGTTAGATGCCAGCACTAATCTATTATCCAGTGCTCTTCCATGGAGAGTCAGAAATGACATCCTCTTGGGTACTCATGGGTCCAACATGCACATAGTATGCAAAGTGTGTTCACAGTGTTCCTACACACAACAAGGAAAACATGCAGGAACCCTTTGGTGTTTCTATAATGTCTGATTTCACTGAATAAAAGGCTTGGCTGTATAAGCACAATATATTATTTTTTTTTCAACAAGAATATTAGAAAAGACAGCATTTAGATATTTCTTTTCAACATGAATTTTACGATTGACAATATTGTAATTCGATGCATAGTACACATGTGCATATGCACATACATGATTGCAGTCTGGTATGTTCTACTCCATGTCTGTTGGCTCTCAAGGTTGTCTCCATCAGGGTAAGAGTGTGGAGGAGAGTTGGAGTGGATCAGAAATCTGTGGTGAAGTGTTGGATTCTGTGACTCAGAAGTGCTCACTACAATACATTTAGGCCTCTAAATTCAAGCTCCTGGAATTTCCACTGTCAATGCAGTTACCTCTGACTAAGGCTCCAATGTAGAAATAAGGTAGTGGCAGCAGAGATAGGAGACAATGGCTTTCTCTGGAAGACACCTGATAATCTATCAAAGGCATAATAATGTTTCCCTAAGAATGTGCTGATACACATTTTTATAGCCATAGCTAAGAGGGAAACCTATAATCCAAAAGGGCAAAGATAAAAATTTGACTGGAAATGCTTGTTATTTTTTAAGCAAATAGGATTGATGTGTCTGAAAGCAACATGAATATGTTGAATAGCCGAAGGTATACATATGGCCACATAAAGACAACAAGTTAGATTTAAAGAGCAAGAAAACAAATGATATGTTTGGTTTGGAAAATCAAACCAACACTGATTTCCTGATCTTTCAAATCACGTCTTGATCACAAAGACATGAGTTGAAAGATCAGGCAACAAATAAAAAATAAAAAAAATTTTTTTTCTCTTTTTAGAATGAATCTAAAAAAAAAGAGTGAGATGTACTAAAATAAACCTCAGGGAATAGGATGAAATGATTCAAATGAATAATATATTCTAGTTATTCTGTTAAGAATAGAGCAAAAAATACATAATAAGTTCCTATTTCTTTCTCCATTTTATACAACTTGGTGAGAACAAAATAGATAATGTGTAGCTTTTTTGCTGTTAAGTCATTTTATTTCCTCTTGTTTGAATTTTTCAAATGAACCTTGAAATTTGTTCAAACTTTTGCTTTGTCTGCACACACAGAGTTCCTCAGTGCTGAGGAACCCTGGAAAGAGGATAAAGGAAGGATAGCTTCACCAAACTGGAGAAGGGAATCAAAGGTGTCAAAGGTTGCCACTTGGGGTCCTGACCTTTGGTCACCTTTATACAGTTATGTTTCTGAGAAGGGAGTTTTGCTTTGTGACCTCAGTCTCCATTAATGAATTGTGAGTGATAATAAAAGGAAAGAGAGTCATCTGGCTTAGTCCTTGTCTTTTAATTAGAATTGTGTATTTATTTGTATGTGTGTTATATGTATTAACCAATGAACAAAACAATAAAGGAGGTCCTAAGACTAGCATGTGTTCTTTTAGTACATTTCTGTGTGCTTCTCTTGGTGTATCACTGTCACAAAACCTTCATAAAAATAACACATTAAGCAGAAGAACACAAAAGAAAATAAATTTATTTATTTATTTTTGAAGAATACAAAATAGTGATAGAAGAATAGCATTAGAAATGATGTAAGATTTCACTAAACAAAGTAATAAGAATTCAGCAGTGGTTGGTGTGTTACATGGTGCTACTTAGAAATTTAGAAGCAGGTGTTTGGGCTCATATCATGACATTTTGATGATCATTTGTCATAAGATTTCTTCCAAGTTTGCCATTAAAAGATTTCCTTAATGTGGAAGCCTGAGACAGTGGCTGACTCCAGAGGCCTACTGGATCTGGCCCCAAGCTCTCCCAGCAAGTGGAAATTTGCATGACCCACCAGGCTTCCCAGATCAGTGAGAGTGTGGTGAGTCTGAAGACGAGCCATTGGCTTCTTCCCACGCGCACTACCCGGATCCCTGCCCCCAAGCCCTCCAAGCCAGTGACTGGCCTGAAACCTCAGTACCCACTCACCGGCACCTCCCCGGAACGCTTTCCTGAGAGCCCACTGAACGAATGGGAATTTCCCTGATTCTCTGGGCATCAAAGTTCAGTGAGTGTAGAACTCCAGGCCTGCTGTGCCCGAGAGACATTTCCCAGGGATTCTCTGCCCCCTGAACCCCCCTGGCCTAGTGAGAGCTCCAGGCCCACCGTGCCAGAGAAACATTTCCAGGTGATTACCGGTCCCACCCCACAGCCCAAGACCCAGTGCAGGTCGGCCTGGAGTGAGAACTCCAAGCCTGCCACGCCGGAGGGACATTTCTCAGCAATCCTCGGTCCCATGCCACAGACTGAAACCCAGCACACCCTGGCCTGTGAGTGAGGGCTCCAAGCCCACCGCACCAGAGGGACCTTTCCCAGCCTTCTCGAGTTACAGCCTGTAGACTCAGACCCAGCACAGGCTGGCCAAACCAGTACAGCCTACTCAGTGAATAAAATCATTCACTATCCTTTTGTGAGCCCAGAAGACCCACCAAAGCTCAGGCCGCCCACCTAGAGACCAACCTGCCTGACACAAGAGGGCTGACCCCAGTAAGTTTCCGGATCCTCGCCCAAAGTCAGCTAAGAGGGGAAGTTTCATTAGTTGTTGTACATCCCAGTTCGGTTCATGCTGGCCTGAACAGGGAACCAACAGAGGGGAACCAAAGGAGCTGCAGCAAAAAAGAAACTGAACACAATAGGAAAAACCTGGAAAATCTCAAACTTTAATAGACTGGCACGAGAATCTCATAACAAGCTAAGGTTATAGCTGCACAAAAGCTCTACACCAAAGGTCAAACGTCAGTGCTATACAAAATGACAAAGAGAAGGGGAAAAATGCAATCCCAGACCTTGAGTCCATCAGGAAGGGCAGAGGACACTAGCTCAGCTGCAATGAATGAACTAACAGATACAGCAGCAAAGGAACAACAGCAGAAAGCTATAGAGGAAATAAAATGAGAACTAATTACCCAAATTAAAAAAGAAATATCTGAATACATAGTATCTGAAATAAAGAATGAATTCCAGAAACATTGGGTGGAAAAACTATGCTCACCCAGAACAAGTACAGAGAGCACTGTTCCAGCAGATATATATATATATATGAATTAACAGCATCTGAAGCAAAGAAACAACAGAGGAAAGATCATGAGGAACTCAAAGCAGAAATAAGTTCTGAAATCAAAAAAGAATTCTTTGAAAAAAGAGAATTCTTTGAAGTCATAACATCTGAAATACAGAAAACATCCAGAAATATACAGAGGAAACCTAACATGGAAGAAACACTTCAGAAAAAGAATTAATAACTACCTCTAAAGAAGACATGGATAAAAAATTTGAGATCAGAAATATGATGGATTCCTTGAATGAGCAATACAGAAAAGAAATAGAACATATGAAACATAGTCAACGATATATAGAAGAACTAAAAATATCAATCATGAGTCTAGAAAACTGTCTGAGTGAAAGCGAAGACAGAGCTTCAGATCTTGAAGATGCTGGAGCAGCTAGTGAAAAGGTGAGAAAGGATCTCTTAAAAACAACGAGATTGCAGGAAAAAATAATCCATCACCTACAAGATGACGCCAGGATGAACAATGTGAGAATAATTGGTATCAACGAGAATGAAGGAGTCAATACAAATGACATAAAAAGAATATGGCAAGAAATAATAGCAGAAAACCTCCCAAATATGAGGAAACAATCCAACATTCAGGTAACCGAAGCATACAGAACACCAAATAACTCCAAGTAGAAACACACCGAGACATATAGTAGTTAAGATCCCAGAAATCCAACACAAAAACATATACTAAAAGCTGCTAGAGAGAAGAAGGAGCTCACATTCAAAGGAAAAACCCATCAGAATTACAGCCGACTTCTCTACAGAAACAATGAAGGCAAGGAGAGCATGGAGCAGAGCTCAAGTCCTACACGAAAACAAATTACAGCCCAGACTATTATACCCTGCAAAACTCTCTTTCAAGTTTGGTGGAGAAGTGAAATATTTCCATGACAAAGAACAACTAAATAATTTCATGATGACAAAGCCATCCCTTAGCAGGCTGCTGAAAGATGTTCTAGAGAGAGACCACAATGACCAGAACTCCAGAAATGAGAACTGAATGAACCAACTAAACAGGAGAGACAATTAAACAACACCAGGTAAATATCATAAGAAAGATAAGTCAGCACATTTCAATTATAACCATCAATGTAAACGGACTCAATTCTCCAATTAAGAGAAATAGACTAGCAAAGTGGATTAGGAAACAAAATCCAACAATATGCTGTATACAAGAAACACACTTAACACAAAAGGACATTCATAGGCTCAAAGTCAAAGGATGGAAAACAATATTACATGCCCCAGCACCTCAGAAAAAAGCAGGACTAGCAATTTTTTTCTCAGACAGTCTCAACTTCAAACCAAGAATGATCAAACGACATAAAGAAGGCCACTATATATAGGTTAGGGGAAAAATTCAAGAGCAAGAAGTGACACTCATAAATATTTTTGCATCAAACATAGAAGCACCTATCTATGTAAAACAAATCTTAAGGCACAAGAAAAACTTAATGTCTAAGAACACAATCTTAATAGGAGACTTTAACACACCCTTATCTCAAAAAGATAGGTCAACCAGACAAAAAAATAGCAAGGAAGTAGCAAAACTGAACCATAGCTTGGAACAAATGGACCTGGTTGACATATACAGAGTGTTACACTCATCCACAGCTGAATAGACTTTTTTTCAGCTGCACATGGGTCATTTTCCAAACTAGGCCACATACTAGTCTAGAGGTCATCCCTAAGTATATGCAAGAAAATAGAAATTATCCTATGCATACTATCTGACCACAATGCAATGAAAGTGGAAATAAATGACAAAATAAACCAGAAAACCCACTAAATTCATGGAAACTAAACAACACCCTACTCAGCAATCAATGGGTTGCAGAAGAAATTCAGCAATATCTACAATTCAATGAAAATTCAAGTACAACTTACTGGAATTTATGGAATGCAATGAAAGCAGATCTTAGAGGGAAAATCATAGCTATGAACTCACATATTAGGAAAACAGAAAGGGAACAAATTAACACCCTAATGTTACACCTCCGACAACTAGAAAAAAAAAGAGCAAACAAAACCCAGAGCGCAAAGACAGGAAGAAATCATAAAGATCAGAGCAGAAATTAATTCAAATGATATGAAGAAAACAGTTCAAAGAATTCACAAATCAAAAAGTTGGTTCTTTGAAAAACTAAATAAAGTTGATAAGCCCCTTGCCAACCTCATCAAAAAGAGGCAAAAGAAAATTCAAGTACAAGCGATAAGGAATGAAAAGGGTTAAATCACCACAGACCCAGTAGAAATTCAAAAGATTATCAATAGTTACTTCAAGAATCTTTGCACTCACAGAATAGAAGACACAGAAGAAATGGACAGATTCCTCGAAGATACAAATGACCAAAGCTGAATCAAGAAGATATAACAACTCTCAATAAGCCGATAACAACCATCAAAATACAAAATGTAATAAAAAGCCTACCGACAAAGAAAAGTCCAGGTCCTGATGGATTCACAGTTGAATTCTACAAGAAATTTATAGAAGATATAATCCACACACTCCACAAACTCTTCAATGAGGTTGAAAAGGAAAAAGTCCTACCAAAATCATTTCTGAAGGCAAGTATAGTACTGATCCCAAAACCAGGGAAAGACACAACCACAAGGAGAACTACAGGCCAATCTCCCTCATGAACACAGATGCAAAAATAATCAACAAAATCCTGGCAAATAGAATACAACAAATCATCAAGAAGATCATACACCATGACCAGGTAGGATTCATCACAGGGATGCAAGGATGGTTCAATATTCGAAAATCTATACATGTAATACACGATAATAATAGACTGAAATGTGAAAACCACATGATCAACTCAATTGATGCAGAGAAAGCCTTTGACAAAGTCCAACACTCATTCATGTTCAAGGTCCTACAGAAAATTGGAATAAATGGACTCTATCTTAACTTCACAAAAGCCATCTTTGACAACTCAAAAGCTCATATAATGCTAAATAGGGAAAAATTATAATCTTTTACTCTTAAATCAGGTACAAGACAAGGATGTCCTCTATCACCCCTCATATTCAATATAGTTTTGGAATCCTTAGCAACAGCCATTAGAAAAGAGGGAGAAAGAACGGGAATAAGAAGAGGTAAAGGAGAAATTAAATTATCACTATTTGCAGATAATATGATACTTTACTTGGAAGACCCCAAAAATTCCACCAAGAAACTACGAGAACTGATAGGGAAATTCAGTAGCATAGCAGGATACAAAATCAATACTCAAATTTCAATGGCATTCCTCTACACAGATAACAAGCACACTGAAAGGGAAACAATAGAAACAATACCTTTTACAATAGCACCACGGAAAATGAAATACCTTGGGATTCACTTTACCAAGGAAGTCAAAGATCTTTTCATGGAAAATTACAACACTCTAAGAAAAGAGATTATAGAGGATTTCAGAAAATAGAAGGATATTCCATGCTGCTGGATAGGAAGAACCTACATCGTGAAAATGGAAACACTCCCAAAATTGCTGTACAGATTTAATGCAATCCTTATCAAACTGTCACCAACATACCTCCCAGACATAGAGAAATCATTCCTAAAATTTATTTGGAACCACAAACCACCTTGAATAGCAAAGGCAATCTTGGCCAATAAAGACAACGCAGGAGGCATCAAAATTTCTGATTTGAAATTATACTACATAGCCACTATGATAAAATCAAAATGGCATTGGCTACAAAATAGACCTGAAGATCAGTGGCATACATTAGAAGATGCAGAGGCATCTATAAAAATGCTCAGCCATCTTATCTTCTACAAAGGGGCCACACAAGCTCACTGGAAGAAAGCCTCTTTAACAAATGGTGCGGGAAAACATGGCTTTCTCCATGCCGAAAACTAAAACTTGACCCAGCTCTATCACCATGCACCTAGTTAAAGTCAAAATGGATTAATGATCTAAACATTAAAACAGAAACATTCAATCTCCTGGAAGAGAAAGTAGGAAGAACTCTTGAAGACATAGGGGTAGGTAGAGTTCATGAACAAACATATATTTGCACTGGAAGGACTTGAAAGAATCAACAACTGGGATCAACTCTTCTTAAGGAGCTTTTGCATGTCAAAAGAAATAGTCAACAAAGTGAAAAGACAACCCACAAACTTTGAAAAAATCCTAACTAATAAGCAATCAGACAGAGGACTACTGTCTAGAATGTATAAAGAACTAAGATATAACAGGGTTCTCAAATTTAAAGACCCAATTCAGAAATGGGCATCTGAGTTGAACACACACTTCTCAGAGGACAAAATTAAAGAAGCAAATAAATATATGAAAAAATGCTCCACAATGTGAGCCATTCATGAAATGCAAATAAAAACAACACTGAGATACCATCTCACTCCAGAAAGAATGGCTATCATAAGGAAATCAACCAACAACAAATGTTGGAGAGGTTGTGGGGAAAAGGCAACACTTCTCCACTGCTGGTGGGAATGTAGACTGGGACAACCATTGTGGAGGTCAGTGTGGAGACTCCTCAAAAGAGTAGGACTAGAAATCCCATTCAAGCCGGCTATCCCCCTACTGGGAATTTCCCCAAAGGATCTGGATAGATTGTATCATAGAGATATATGTGTACCTATGTTTATAGCAGTGCAATGTGTGATAACAAAATCTTTGAAACAACCAATATACGTCCATCACATGAGGAATGGCTGAAAAAGATGTCGTATTTCTATATAATGGAGTATTACTCAGCTATTAAGAATGATAAGTTTGAAGTATTTATACTTAAGTGGATGCCACTTGAAGATATACTCATAAGTGAAATAAACCAGACACACATATGTAAATATCGTATAGTCTCCCTAGTATAACAAGCGAAAAGCACAAATACAAAAGGAAACGTACAACAACTAAAATCAATTGAGTCAGATAAGGCAAAGTGAATGCCATACGCTGCAGGATCCTAATTAGCTTTTCTTCTGGATGGTTAGCAACCTAAGTTCACAAATCAGAGTTGATGAAATAGAAGAGCCACAAGGTCAGCCAACATTTTGGCCCCAGCCTTTTGAGGTCAGCGAAGACTCAGGACACAGGACACCTGTAGTGCAACATCATGAATCTCAGTTGAGCTCCAAATTTTCTGAACAAGGAGATTATGGAGCCACAGAAGAAAGAGACTGAAGTTCTATAGTGTGCCTGGGGAGAGTCACATGGAGAGAAAACTTTCTCTCAAGCTCTCACAGAGAGCAAAGTGGTCAAGCATTGGCCGTGACTCATCCACATGGATGACACAGACAAAGGATCTAAAGAATTATATACAGGACTACAAGGTAAACCCTGGGGGTGCTTCACTGACCACATAAGAGACATAAAGTACATGTGTTGGTATATAAGACTTGCTCCATGTAGGTATTAACCATCCAACATAAAAGTATAAAAATGAAGTATACATCACTGGACCATAATATTAAGCTGAGCTGCAAATGGCTATGGTCGACAACTTCTTTGAATAATTCACTATTGTTGTGGAATGCTGGACCGTGTTGGATTGTGTTGCTGAGTTCAAGCACCTAAGTTAGTTGAATGACAGTGGAGTGCCCATCTTTGACATGTGTAAACATAGGACGGGTATAGAAAGGAAAAATCATGATGTGTATATATAGACAGCACAGTTGGGATAGATAACGCTGTGCTTCTACATAATCCTATGAGAGGCAAGATTTGCACTGATGATGGTTGGACAGGATATTATTTCAGCTTCTAGTACTATAGACAACCACTAGAAAAATAACAAGGTAGAAATTATTAATAATTGAATCTTTGAAGTAACTCAGGTATAAAAAATAAGATATGTAAACAGCTACACTCTATTTAATGATAAGAGATATATGGTGTAATAATGTCTGTAAGCATAATATCATGTATGCACCTTATATGATACCAAAACATTATGAAAACAGTTTGCACTGTATTAATTTATCAAATCCATCTTGTCAAGGTATCTTAAAACTGTCTCACTGATATTTGTACTTCAATAAAACAAAAGTTAAATAAAAAAAGTGAGGGGATATTGAAAAGAATCCTGGGAAAGAAATAGAAGACATTAGTATACAGCACATATACAAAATATGCATAGTAAAATATGTACATGTATGTACACTCAGTAATGGAGTATACAAATTGGGTAGCAGATGAGATTTTCATTTTTTACCAAAGATGGAAGGTGAAACATTGAGGTTTATCTGAAAACACTAAAGCACTTCCTTGAGGAATTTTTAATTCCCCAGAGGCTGTCAAGCCTTTACTCTCCTTCTGAGAAGTCAGGTATTCTTTCCTATTTAGACATTTGAAAATATGGCTGAAGTAAATATTTTAGAGTCTGTAGAGTTTCTTTTAGAAAATACACCAAGTGTTTCTTGTCTGTAATGCAAGGTTGCATGTTTCAGTGAATACCACAGCTCCTGAATCCCTTCAAAGCTGGATAGTATTGAACAGATGCCGCAACAATAGATAGTGAATGCTCTAATCAAAGGTTGCTTCAAAGGTCTTCTAAACAGTATTGGATTTTCCCTGAAAATACCTGAGCAGTGCACCTGCCAGTCATATTAGTCTAAGTGGAGCAAACACAAATGCTATGCCACAAGTGCTTGTCCTCCTTCACAAAATCACCTGAAAGAGGCCAGGTGCCATGAAGACATATTCATGCATCTCAGTATATATACCCACCCCTGCTTTAGTATTCCAACAGATGGTAATTCTGCCAAAGCAGAGACTGGACATAATTTCCCCTGAAACTGAATCTGTGCTGCATTAAGAATAATTCAGAAAATATACAAGTTGGGATAACTATGCAAACCTCTCTCAGTGAGAAAATAAACTCTTTTACCTCTCTTAGAAGGTCTTTTTTCTGGTGTTCAGTGTTGAAACTAATAGTTTTAAATCTATGCATGGGGTTTAAAATTAATAGTTTATTTCTTTCTAGACTATACACCAGTGTAAATGGAAACTGTTCACAGGGAACAGTTCTTGCTTTCTTAATGGCAACTGAAATGTTCTCCCAAGACTTGTATACAATCAAATCTCTCTTCAGAGTCAGTTCAAATGTCAACCTTCATACAGATGGTTCCTTACTTCCTCAGCATGCTGTTTTCTCCTTTTGCTGTAACACCCCAATTTGATGGTCTGTCAAATATTTGGGAGTACATGGTTTCATGTATGCTTTCTCCATTTCCCTTTCATGACCATAGCATCTTCAAGAACACAGAATCTTTACTAAGTTATCTTTTCATTTCCTCTATGCTACGGAAAATTACCACAGACAGAACAGTAGAATGCATCCTGTGTAGTAATAAGATATTGTCCTCATCATTGCTCCATACAAACCTCAAAGTCTCCTAGTAAAAATGCTTATAACCATCCAAATTCTAAAATCTTGGTTCTGTTTTATGTGCAAGAAGAGAACAATGCAGAGATTGAAGGATATGCTAAAGCTCACTCTATGACATTGTTTAAAGTTAGGCAGTCAGATTCTAGCATTCCTGTCTTATCATGTCTTAACACTTAATTTTAAACAATGAGTGAGTACATAAATAAATTTTATTTATGTCACAATTTACATCTAGTATTACATTTTAAATTCCCCTTCCTCTTTCAGGGCTGTTGTGTTGCATATGAAAAATGTTTTTGTTTTAATATACTTATGTTCCTCTCTGTATTTAGGTAATTTGATTAAAACAGGTCTTGGATGTGGTTCTTTTACATTTATTCTAATTAAAGTTGTTTCCTTTCTTTTGAGCTTCTTGTGTTTAGTCATTTACGTACTTATTTACTTTGATTTTGGAAGTGTTGGTCAAATATCTAATCAAACATTTTTTTAGTATCCTTTTTCCTGCTCTGAATATATATTTGGCATTCTTTTATTTTTTTTTTGCATTCCTTTTATCATTCCATTTTTAAAACTTGATTTAAAATCACTTATGCTCATGCCTACCAGTTCTCCTGCCTGGCAAATATACTACTGGATCCCTCTAATGAATTTTTTAGTTCAGCTATTGCAGCATTCAGTGCTAGAATTTTTATTTCTGCTTAATATGTTATAGTTTCTTTGTTTTTAAAGATACTCTCTTAACTTTCTGATCTCCTTTATTGACCTATGTGGGTTTATTTCACTGAAATTATTGCTTAGGTTTATTTGAACAGTGAGTGGTGAAATTATTCACATTAGTACCTCAAGTTTTATTTTGATTTTCCCAGTGTACCACATTACCTGCTCTGCGTCCATTGTAGTCTTCTTTCTGGCTATGATTTGTGCATGTTAAGGGAAAAAACATCCTCTAAGTCTGTGTACAAGCTGCAAGTGGGTGAAGACTCGCCCATCAGCCCAGCTGGACCCCTCCTTTGGCCTCATCTGACCTCCAGCCCCTCTGGCAGCTACCTGCTGAAACACAGCTCCCAGATATTGGTTACTCAGTGTTCAGCAGCTTCCAAGTTCTTGGCCTGATTTTGTTGGGACTTTAAAGGGAACATGCAAGCTTCCATCAGCCCTAAATTAGACATTGGACACTGGCTTCAATCTTTTCATTTCCCACCTAAGTAACAGCACTGGGATAGGAAACATCTGTAAGTATGCATGGGGAGCACAGCTGGGTCTAACCAATGTCTGAGTTTGCTTTTCATTAGAATTTCTTTTGGTTTTGCCAAGGCTTTGTGGCATATTTTCTCAACTAACTACTACAGATCTCAAAGATGTCCTTTGGTCCATACATTTTTATTATTAATGTTATTGGTAAGGAAGTAAAGGAAGAGAAAATAATATGTGAAAAGAAAGGGGGAAAATGAAAACAAAGCTTTGGGCCATGCCTTTTTGTTAATTTTGCATTGCTTTAAAGGACATACCTGTAACTTTCTAGTCCACAATCTTTCTGACCTCTCTAAAACATACATATTTTACTTTTATTTAATAGAGCCCATCTGCTTTGCTATATAAATATCTTTCTTAGTAGGCATAAATTATTGAATTTTTACTCACATGCAAAATGTTCATGCAGGCAAGACAGATAGCTCAGCAGAATAAAGCACCTGCTTAGACAGAGTGCAGAGCCCAGTGCTGGATACCTAGAGTGCCACGGCAGCCCCACCCCCACCCCCAGGGTGCCCTGAGACAGTGACTGAGAGTGGGTGTGGTGACGCATGTCTGTAATCCCAGCTCTTGGGAGGCTGATAACAGGAACATCTCTAAAAGTCTGATCTGCGTAGTGAGGCCCTATAGAGCCTGTACCAAATACATACAAAAAAAAAAAAAAAAAAAAAAAGAGGTTTATAGAAAATGTCAACAATGCAGAAATCCCTTTTTGGTTTTTCTCCTTGTCAAATGAATTACATAAGAGAGTTGCTTGGGCAATGAGATAAATTACCTCCAGGACATAAGAAGATTCAGCTTTTCTGGATGTTTATATATAAATACCAATTTTCAAATTTTATTCTGAAGTTATCCTTAAATTGTGTACTGAATATAGGATTTATGGATTTTTATACATTATAACCTGAAACAAGGATAACAAAAGCTGTCTCCTTTTTTCTTCTACATTTTTGTCTCTTTACCCAGTGGAGCTGTGTTCTAGCCCTTAGCCTTAAAGTTATTTTAAACAGATGTATCTGCTACTTAGAAACTCTTTTAGACAATGAAGTAGATCACTCTGTGTCCCATTTCTTCAGGGTTTCTCTATGGTGAAATCAATGATATCTAAATATATATCCTCTTGACAAATAAGTTAAATGGCTTTTTCTTTCCAGTCAAATACAAAAATTTAATACAACTGAGGAGGTGCTTGAAGTGATGCAAATAATGGAATTTCATAAAAATACAGTGCTTGTTAAAACACATTGTTTCCTCTTTCACGTCAATAAACAATGTAGTCTTCAATTCACTATCATAAAAGGGCTAAACTTAATTCCTGATTCTTTCAAGAACTCCCTTACTCAAAACCACAAAGCGAAATAGCAACCCAGAGGGCCAAGCAAAGTCCAAGGGGCCTGCATTTTCCATATTCTCTCTTTCCTTTTGAGTTCTATATAGTGAGAGATATAAGGCCTCCTATGGATGCTGAGAGTTTCAACAAGCTTGTAACTAAAGGCAATCTACAAAGAATGAATGACATGGGTGGTCGAGATAACTCAGTGGTCTAAAGCACCTGCTTAGGCAAGTTTAGGCAAGTGCAGGGACCATGGTTCAATCTTTGTCAGCACTAACATGCCGGACCCACACCTATGGTGAGCTGAGCTGACCATGGGAAAAAAAAAAAGAAGAGAAGGAAAGAAAAAAAATGATTGACAATGCAAAGATAGACCAAATTTCTTATAATGACATTCCTTTCACCTTTCATTTCTAGGTAGGACTACCAGGTGACTCGCTACCACTGCAATGTTCCTTACCTGTGTCTTGAATGACAGAAGCAGTGTACTTTTATCATTTTCTTTCTTTCTTTCTTTTTTTTTTTTTTTTTTTCTTTTTGGTGGAA
>PVKA01019094.1:20022-42753 GCA_004027165.1 Ctenomys sociabilis | reverse complement strand
ATTGAAGTTCTATAGTGTGCCTGGGGAGAGTCACATGAAGAGAAAACTTTCTCTCAGGCTCTCACAGAGAGCAATCTGGTCAATCATTGGCCGTGACTCATCCACATGGATGACACAGACAAAGGAACTACAGAATAATGTACAGGACTACAAGATAAACCCTGAGAAGACTTCAATGACCACATAGGAAATATAAAGTACATGTGTTGGTACACCAAGTCTTTTTATAAGTTAACCTTGAACACTTACATTTCCCACCAACAAAAAATTCAAAGAAATTTCTATGTAGCAAGAAGAAAAATACCATATAAGAGACTGCGACATCACCTCCATCCAAGCAGCACATGTTCAGTGTGAACTTTGATTTCTACTCTCTGCGTCGTATGGCAAGGTGTACACTTCCTTCTAGTAATGATAGGGAAGAGTGAATTAGGACCCAGGAAGTCCATTGCCTGCAGGTCATACCAAGGGCTTTACAGGATGTTAATAGAGGTGTTATGGGCTCACTGGTCTATATTTTTCCTTTCAAATGTGATGAAGAAGTTGTGCCCTTCTCTTCCCTGGGTATAGGGGAAAAATGATCTCCCAACCTGACATGGA
This sequence comes from Ctenomys sociabilis, assembly GCA_004027165.1. Taxonomy (NCBI): domain Eukaryota; kingdom Metazoa; phylum Chordata; class Mammalia; order Rodentia; family Ctenomyidae; genus Ctenomys; species Ctenomys sociabilis. The sequence continues at coordinate 42,153 of PVKA01019094.1, read as the reverse complement.
TGAGTTCGTGTTCCCTAAAACCAAAGAACGAATTTTAGGAACAAATGGAGGGTATGAGCAGAATTTATTTATTGAGGGAGAAAGAAAGCTCCTGTCCAAGAGAGGGACAGGCAGGGGGCAGGAGAGGGTAGTTCCTCTGGAAGCTGTCTCTTCCAGAAACTTTTATAGTGTAAAAATAAGTGGGGCTAAGGCAAAGAATATGGGAACTCACTTAGGTGGACAAGAGATGGGACAAAACTGTGGTCAACCAATGGGATTGCAAGCACCATTGTTCAGGTAAAATTGATTAGGTCCAGGATCAAATGGGAAAGTGAGTCATGTAGCAAGGGGGCATCAGTGTAAAACAGGACCTTATCTGGTGGCCAACTGATAATGATTCTTTCTGGTTTTCTCAGGGTAATGATCAAACTTGGATGCTAATCTTCAGGGAGGTTAGCACTTGTTTGGTCTTTAGGTCTGGCTCACAGCTGGAGCATCCATCCCTCCCACAGCTGTAAGATATCTTGTCTCCTGTGTTATCTCCTTCGAGGGACTGGCCCTGTCTGACTACCTCTAATATTTCTATTTAACTCAGCTGCCTGCAAAAATAGCATATGCACCGTATTCCAGACTCCTTTGAGCCTTCCCTGCTCAAGCCCTAGCACTAACACCTTCTCAGAAGGATTCAGCTTCTAAGATTCTAGTAAAGGAACAATTCCAGGAGGCGATAGAGGAAATCAGGTAAAAAAAACAAACAAACAAAAAATGACAATAATCATGAAAGAATTGCTCAGCCTGTCTAAAGAAGGTATATATAAAATTAGAGAAGCATAGATAAATGATGGAAGCCTTGAGCAAAACAATAGAGGAAATATTTAGAATGCATGAAATAGACTCAAAGAGATAGCAAGGAAATTAAAAATTATTTGAAGTCTGGTAAAAGTACTTGAACAAAACTGAAGACAGACTTTCAGACCTTGCAGACAGCAATACCACTAGAGATCCTGAAAACAAAGCTTTGTTAAGATTAAGAAGGAACTACAAAATAACAATTCAAACGCTGCAAGCTGATGCAAAGCAAAACAATATAATACTGACAGGTATCAAAGAAAAGCAGGACTCAACATGAATGACATAAAAAGGACTATTTGCAAAAGTAATGGCAGGAAATTTCCCAAGCCTGGGAAAGGAATCTGACATCTGCACTACATGAGGCATGCAGAACTTCAATTATGCATGGCTGAAATAAATGTATACCTAGACTTATAACAACCAAGATCCCCAAAATTCAATAGAACTAAATATTAAAAGCTATTAGATAAAAGAAACACTACCCCTAAAGGAAAGCCCATCAGATTCCTCAACACAAGCTAGACCGAAGCATATTTATCATCATGTAATAAAGTTGAAATGGATTAAAGATTTAAATATTAAAGCAGAAACAATGAATGCTCACAAAGAAAGTAGGTAGAATGGTTGAATACAATACATAAGGTAGGTAGGAAAGTTCGTGAACAAAACTCCTCCTCTATGGGAAATACTTCAAAGAATCAACAACAGGGTTCTGATTTTATTAAAAAAAAAATTTTACACATCAAAAGAAATCACCAACAGAGAAAATGAGATATCCCCCGAATGGGAAGAAAAACTTATCCAATAGTCACTCAGGCAAAGGACTTCTATCCAGAAAATAAAAAGAATTAAAACCCAGGCCCCCAAAATTCAAACTCCAATTCCAAAATGGAAATTTGAGATGAATATACACTTCTCAGATGAAGAAAGAGAAATGAAAAATATATGGAAAAATATCCAACATCTTTGGTTATTTGAGAAATGCAAATTAAAATAACACTGAGATTCCTTCTCACCCCAGAAAGGATGGCTCTCATCAAAAAGTTAACCAATAACAAATGCTGATGGAGTTGTTGGGAAAAAATACCCTTCTCTACTGTTGGTGCGAATGTGGACTGCTGCAACCTCTGTGAAGATCTGTGCAGAGATTCCATTTTTTTTTCTTTTTTTTTTTCAGAACTGGGAATTGAACTCAGGCCCTTGTGCTTGCCAGAGAAGCCCTTTTTCCACTGAGCTATCTCCCCGGCCCCAGAGATTCCTTTAACAAACTAGGATTAGAGGTCCCACTCAACCCATCTATTCCTTTGTGGTATTTCCCCAGAGGAACCAAAGGCATCATACCACACAAATATGTAAGCCATCTTTATAGCAGCACAATTTTTCATAGCTAAATTTTGAAAACAATGCAAATGCATGTCAACTGAAGAATGGATTTTAAAAAGATGTGGACTTTTTATACAATGAAATATTTCTTATCTATAAATAAAGGTAAACTTGAGGCTTCTGTAGGTAAATGGATGCAGCTAGAGACCATACTCATAAATGAAATCAATCAGACCTGCATGTGTAAACACCGTATCATCTCTCTAGAATAAGAAATTGAAAGAGCAAATAAAACCTGAAAGCTACCATACATATTTGAAGGGGAAAGACACTGCTCAAAAGGAAAAAACAAACTTGGATCAGGAGAAGGAAAAAAAGAGAAATGAAGGGAAAATTATGTGTACACAAACACAACATAGTTAAAGTAATTGTACTACTAATTTCTATTGGTTTATTGAAAAGAACAAGTGAAGCTTATTTTTGTACCAATTTTACAGGTTTATATCTTCTAATCTGAACAATGCTGAAGATGACAATATATCAAAAATTGCTGACTTCCAAAAAAAAATTGTTGATTTCCTATCATCGTGTTTTGAAGTTGTCTATCCTTTTTAATGTCTTTTTATTGTCCTAAAATTAGAAATAAATAAAGCTACATTTTTATTATATCCAAAATAGCACCATATCTATATAGAGTTAGTCATTATACTAAGAGAGAAAAAGATTGTCATTAAATATCAGAACTTTCTTTTTTTTAAAAAAAATAACCTGTATTTGGTCCTTACAGGGTCTCACTACAGGGACTCATAGTGATCCTCTTGGTTTTCATCCTCCCCAGTGCTGGGATTACAGGCTTAAACCATGAGGTCTGGACTCTATGGCCGGCTGAGCTTGCCCGGGGGCGGGGCTGCCACAGCATGTGGTACCAGGAATCAACTGCTGTCCCTGTGATTGCCTAAGCAAGCGCTTCAGTCCTCTGAGCTGTCTCACTGACCCCCAGTATCAGAACTTTCTTAATAGAATTATGTATAAAATATTTTACCAAAGCCAACTTCAAAATGTTTAAATAAGCAATCCTAAAATGCACGAAATAAACAAAACAAACTGCACAAAAGAAGCCTAAAGGCTCACAAAATCAGTAGAAGATAAACAAGAAATTAAATTACACTTCTAGAATTGAAAAATAAGATAACTGAAGTAAATAATTAATTGAATAATCTTAGCAGTGGGCTTGATAAGCAGAAGCAATTGTCAGTGAACATGAAAATAGTACGGAAATTATCTAATAATAGCAAAGAGAAAATAGAACCCTCAGAAAGAGGCAAAATTTTAGGAACCGGGGTTGTAGACCTTGTGAGAGTGAGAAGAGGCCACGTGACTGTGCAACAGGAGAGAGGGCAGAAGAGGAAAGCATCAAGACATATGCACGCACTATGAGGTACTGGCTCATACATGTATGGCACACGTACACTAAAAAAATTTTTTTTCTAGAAATAAAACAAGTATTAAATGTGACACCACTACCAACAAAAATCTGCAGAAACTAGTAGGATTAGAATAATGTCAAATGTTATATTCATGAAATTAAAGTTCCGAAAAGAAACAAAAGATCATGAGGCTGACCCATTGCCTACTGGCTAAGGAGGCAGAGAACAAACAAAAGAAACTTGTGCTGATAAATACTCAAAGGAAAAACTACAAAATTCACAGCTAATGAAGTTGAGCAAACCCCAAAGGAGAGTAATCTGACAATATCAACACCCAGAAATCTCATAGTCAAACTTCTGGAAACTATGAATAAAGTAAAAGTTTTGAAAGTTATCAGTGAAAAACAAAACTATATCTAAAAGGCCAAAATGATTCTCATATCGACATATTTCTTATCAGAAGCCATAAAGTCCATAAATAGAAGATCAACCCTGATCCCCATATCCATGCGAATATCCTTCAAGTATGAAGAGAGAACTGAGACATTGTCAGGTGTAAGAAATGAATAAAGGCTGGCCAAATAGTTGAACAAATTAAAGCACCTTCAAGTGCAGGGGACAGGGGTTCCATCCCCAGCGCCTTCTGTGCAGGTCCCACCCCTAGGCATGCTGAGGCAATTGAAACTGGGCGTGGTGGCATGCAGCTGTAATTCCAGCTCTTTGGAGGCTGTAAACAGGCAGATCACTATGAGTCAGTGAGACCTGGAACACCCTGGAGACCCTTCCCTAAAATACAAAAATACAACAAAAAAAGAATGTAAGTGGAAATTTATAAAATACAGTATAACATTCAAATACCTGAAAAGCATATGATTGAAACCTATTCCATTCTTGACTTGTCACAGTGGAATCCCTAATTGACTCCTACATGACTAGCAGAATGGCTAAAGCTGAATATATCTATAATATTATTTACTTATAAATATATGGGGCAAGAGAACTTTTCATCACTTTTGTTGTTGAAAACTTATGCACACATCACAACTCAGCCAATTCCCTTTTATTTGATGCTTGGGAGTTGTTGCTTATGAATGATAATATTGACAACAACTTTATTCTTAGTTTTCAATCAGAAACAACACAAATATGAATCTACAGGAAAAAGGCTCAAAAGTAGTTTCTTCAATCTATGCAAAGCATGAAATCCTGATGTGCATATTATGTGATAAATTTCATTATGGCAATGAAGTAGAAAAAATAAATTGTGCATTGAAGAGGACATATAGAAAAAAAGTCTATTTTGCAGATTTCAGGAAGTCTGCATTTAATGAACGATACTAGACAACAGAGTAATCGGCAAATCTGAGAATGACAATAATCAGTATACTGAATGAGGGAAACTTCTGAGGGTTGAAAGTTATTCTAAATTTAATGTTAGGGATAATCTAATGAACAATCTTTGAACGATACACTTCACTATTTTTCCATAGTTGCATTTAATTGTCACTTACTTAGGTAAGTTTTCTAACACTAAAAGTCTCTTAGTATTTTCCAAATTTCAGTGTTTTTTATAATCATCATTATGTTTTATTTCCATCTTAAAATAGAGAATGTTACCTAGATCTAGTTCTACCATTAAGTGTCAATGAAAGGCAGGAGGTAATTTATTCTGATTGATAGTACGAAAGAAATCATAGTAATAGTGAAGCAAAAATTCAACATAATTTGCCAAAAATTCTTCATAACATATCACTTCAATTTATAATTCAATCACATCACTTACAATTTACAAATAACATCATTTACAATTCAAAATTGGAATTTTCCATTCATATTACATGACACATAAGACAATAAGTTCTTTTGTTACATTAATTGCTTAAAGGCTTAGTAGTAATACAAATGGATTGTTTGAAGAATAGTTGTTCACTTTTTCTATAAATATTTAAATTATTTGAATATATTAAAATAATGTGCTTCTTATAATTCAGCATACTAAAAAACATACATATTCCATTTAGGGAAATAGTATGTTTGAATAATATATAATATTGTAATCATGTATTTAGATAGAGCATTCTTTACTTATCTCTTCACTAAGGTGTTACCACTGGAATTTTTTACAGGGTATTATTTATCTTGATAATCTAATTCTTTCTCTTATGTCTTCTTAAGCCAACGAAGATGAAAATCAGCAGTTTTGCCTGATTTCTCTTTTATCTTCTCTATCTCCTTTACTGTCTGGCTATTTAGTAGCTGCTTGCAGGATCAAAATGCAGTAAGTCCATCCTTCTCTCTTTTCCACATTTTGATCAGTTCCCAGAATTATATTAGCAGTGTTATAGGTGGCCTTGGCCTTGCCACTCTGCTATCAATATCACAGTATGTTTGAACTCTTCAATATTAAAATTACCTATTCTCAGACATTAATGCCTTTGGTTATATGATGTAGAGTTCTCTGAGTGCAACATGCTGTCAGTTCTTGTCTCTCATTATTCTAATTTTTAAGCCAATTTAAAGAGTAGCTCCAATGTCTGTAACCCTCATCCTTCCTTCTACTCTGCAAATGTATATTCATTTCTACTTATCCAGTTGTATCACAGTTTTGAAGTTATCATTTTTTTCTGTCAACATCAAGACTGGCTCATACGTGGAAATTTCTCATGGAGCAATAGGCTAAAAGAATATTTATTACCATGCATTGCATATCAGGATTAATAAACTTTTTTGAAAAGACCATGGAGCTGAATTAAGGGCAAAGAACTCACATCCATAAAAAGAGAAGTTTTTCTCTTGGAAAATCCTGCTAGTTTGCTTTTCTCATTTCTTTAAGTGAGGAAACTCCTTTTTGTTCTAAATTAGATATGACATTCATGACTAGAGGTCACAAGAAGTCTAAAATTTCTTTCTAAAAAAAATATCAAGGGTGTCAAAACACTTTTCACATGGCTGGCAAGGTTGGCAAGGTTAGCTCATTGGATTCACAGATATTTGGCTGTAGCGGCTGAAAACCTTCACACACTGAGGTGTTCAGCCTTGTGTTCATCACCAACAGGATAGCTGAAGAAAGTGGGAGCCGCGATTGCCCAACCCTTTCTGGAGGTGCGCATCTTAGAGGAAGAAGCAAGCATAGTAACTTCTGGTTTCCTGCACTTATTTTTAAAATTTCAGTGTCAAGATGGAAAGCATTATCTGGGTCACTGAGGGACAACTGCTCTACTGTGACTGATGGGGACACACCAATAGATTTTTTTGGGTTTTAATTTTTAAATGAATGAGTATATGTAAGAGAAAATAAGCTGGTTGTTTAAAAATGTACTTAGCCTTGGAAGTGATCAATATACGCCTGTCTAAGCCAGATCACCATTTCTCAAAGTATAATGTGAGAAATACGGATTTCAGCAGCTGCTTAATAGGAATTAAATGATAGAAAGACTTCAATAATCAAATGATACATTTTAGACTCACATAGCTAAGCAATAAAAATTTTATTCTTGTGAACCAATTAACTGGATGCAAAATTATACCTCAGCATCGGTCTGTATATGACAATTTTCCATGCTTATCAAGTATGACACTTTGAAACCAGATTAAGATAGAGTATTTTATAAAACTAATGGTACATGAGAATAGTTTGCAAAATACTTCCACAAACTAACCATATTTTATCTATTTCTTTGTAGCTTTCAGCCTTTTGATCAAACTATTTTTTTTCATTTTATTGTTCTTGTTTATTTAGTTTTCTAACCTCATTAAGCAATTATTGGTATGGCTTAGAAGGAACTAGAAGCTATTTTTTGTAATGACAAGCTGAGGAACCTTAGAATGTATGGGTATAAGAAGTGATAAAAGGTTTTAATTCAAAAAAAAAGAAGATTTTTTTTTCTGGTCCACTAGTTTCTTCATAGACCCATTTCATTATAATATAAATGACTACACAGAATGTCAATCTAAAGTACATCTTGGCCCCAAAGCCATTTTGGGTAGGGATATTAGCTATTCAGGGATTTTATAAACCTCTGAATTGTCATCATCTACATACTAGCATTTACGTACTTGAGTTTTAGTAAAATATGTAAAAAATTTCAAAAGAGGTTAAAAGTGACATGGTACTTCACAATAGGCAATCATAAATGAATTCTTTCTCATCAATAACATTCTGCTCCTTCTGTTGAGTGATTATCATGTTGAATTATTAATTTACCTGTTATATCTTTAGTTGGCTTCCTTTCGTAATAAGAAAGTTCAACAGTAAATCTTAAAGGATATCATCCTGAGATGATTTGTTTAAATATTCAGGCTGATATTCCATATGACTAATTTATTTTCAGAGATTAAATAAGTGGCATTTTCAAGATTTAGTGCTGATAATAAATGAGATTGTTCTAGTATAAAACAGTCTCTCCTGTGTAGGTTAATTGTTCGAACTGCAGCCGATTACCCCACAATGACCTTTTCCTCTAAACTTCCTGACTGTAAATCAGACTAAATCATTCCATGCTTTATGCTATACAACCTTCAGAGATATAGTAGGATCCTTAATCCACAACTACTGCTCTGCGTTTTGTCAAACTGATATGCAAAATATTCAGTATAAGAAATTGAAACAATGTTTTGGCCTGAAATTCCTATGTGGAATATACAGCTCTTGAGACTTGGACAGAATTACTTTGGAGGTAAAATTACTATTTTGACACATTTATGGCCAATGTATATGGCCACTTAAACAATTTTAAAAAATCACTCTATATTCTCTACGTTTATTCCTGTTTTTCCATGAATCCTCTATTGTTTTCTTTCTCCCATTATAAAGCTAATGTATTTCTTTAAATTTAGCTTTTTATTCTTTAATATTTTAGGAGAAGTATTATTCTTTTTTTCATTGGTGATTGTTGGTAGGTATTTAAATAACATTTTTCTTGTCAAAATATCATTTCCAAAACTAATAAAATATAGGTTTACATCCAAAAATTTATTTTAAAAGTAACAAATATTTGAATAGTTTAAATTTCAATAACTTTTTTTTGAAAAATTACATACTCTGCTTTCTTTATTAATGTATTCTTTCAAAATAAGAAAGTAACCTAGTTCAGATTTGGTGTGCCATCTTTGATATACTTCATATATAAGAAATCCAGTATTTTATAGATTAAATAAATGGAACTTGAAAATACTTAAATGTATTTTTTTAATGATGAGTACTTTAGCAATGAAAAGATAAAATTTTGTGAAAGGTGATCTTATGCGAAGACCAGGTAGATAGTTCAGTGTCATAAGTGCTTGCTTGGCAAGAACAAGGTCCTGAGTTTGATCCCTGGTATCCCTTTTCCCCTCAAAATAGTCTTATGTCAGTGATAAAGTTGAATGGTGACACATTTGAGACAAATTGTTGTCCCTCCATTTCTAAGACTGTCAAATCCTGTAAACACTATATATATATATATATATATATATATATATATATCACTAAGTATATGTAATTTTTTGTTCTCTGCCTATTTAGACAACACTCAAATTGTACTTATTATCTTAGAGATTAATGTGGTGAACATACTAAAGAGAAATTAAATACAGAAAATATTTATTTTTATGTTCTGAATTTGGTTTTTCAAGAGAAATATTACTATATAATAGCTAAGTATGCCCTATATAATTATTTTTGTAATTAAAAAAATCATATATTTTCTACTTGCAGGTGCTTTAATCTATTAAGCTATTTGCCCAGCCCTGAAAATGTTTTTGGAGATATCACTTTTAGGGAGTGGGAATCACAAGCAGCAGAAAGGATATCAGAAGAAAAAACAGTCAATTCCATTAGCTTTGGGCCTGAGGAACTCATAAATGATCCAAAATATTCCCTGCCAGATATTCCAGTTCATGCTGAGAACAGGATCTAAAACTGATTGGGAATTTCTCAATAAGAGCCTGGTGAAAGCTAAAACCTTAGAAGCAGTACCCACAGCTAGGATATTGTCTTCTGCTGTGGCCTGTGTCTAGATGTCTCTAGGTTTGTGTAGTCAGGAGAGGCAGGCTTTTCAGAGGTGCCAAATAAAGTTTGTGATGGATTCATTGTCCAGTGCTGAGAGCCTGGATAAAATATAAGGGACAGGAAGAGCCTTTTCCTCCCCCTTTGCCATTGCTGCTTTTTCTGTCTTCCAGTGTCATGAGATGTTGCCCCTTTCTGTGTGCCTTCCTGCCTTGAAGCCAGCTGATTGCAAATTATTGACTGAAATCTCTACAAACTATGAGTTAATAAGTCCTTCCATCTTTGGTTTTGGGTGTTGGATGTTTTGTTTTAGCAATAAAGAAAGTAACTAATACATCTCCACTGACAAGGAAGACTTGGAAAAAATGAAAATAAGCAGAGCAAAGATTCAGTGAAAAAATACAGTGGAAAGATGTCTCACAAGGCATTTCAACATGTGTTTTAACATTTTACAAAAATAACAACAAAACAACTCTGGAGTGGAAAAATTAGCAAACAATGTGGTCCACATTGCCTTCAAAATAATAAGGAAAAACTCTCATGTTTTCACTAATTATACTTTAATTCCATAAAACATTATAAAAGAAGAATAACACTGCTATAGGGAAATAGCATAATATTTAAAATACTCAAGAAAATTAAGACCATATTTCATATTTCATCATATTGACCAAAGACATGTTTTAGTGCTACACAAAATCTCAGGAAGACTTTTTCCTCCTATAAGTTTTTCCTTAGGATTATTAAATGTAAAAAATCCTTACAGTTAGGAATGAACTTACTCATATGTATTCATATATAAGAGTTTTATAAATTTATTAGATCATCTTTATTTTAATACAATAAATATTGCTTTAAAGGCAGATCTATTACATCACTTCCAACTGTTTAAGTTTTTAGAATTTTGATTAGTATGTGTCCACAGTACACACTGCTTACAACCATGCATGGTATATGCACATAATTATCTTTTCTTTTTTTTTTTTTTGTCTTTTTGAGACAGGGTCTCACTATGCAGTTCAGGCTGTCCTTAAGCTCACTTTGTAGCTCAGGCTGGTCTTGAACTCACAACAATCCTCTGCCTCAGCTTCCCAAGTGCTGGGATTACAGGCATGCGCCACCACGCCCAGCCTATAATTATCTTTTCTATCATGCTCCTTCCAGTTCCTCAACATTCCCTCATCTCTTAATTCTCTTCCACTTTGTGGAAGCCCTATCTCCCCATTTTCTAATATCTACCAGTTATTTTGATCTTTACTTAAAATTTGTACTTCTTCCTCAAGAGAAGCCAGTTGGTATTGGTTGGTGTGTCTAATTTTTTTACATCCATTTCCTTCAAATGATTCAAATTTTAATGAAAAAGAAATTAGATGTGTTTTTAAAACATATGAATGACTAGGTATCTCTACAGAATTATTTATGGCTCTGTGAACTACATTATTTTTTTAAAAAAACAGTATTTTGACAACTTCTTACAGTAGAGAATTAAATAAATTCTTGCCATGGTTAATATATAAGTGAGGTGATGAACGTTGGGCTATTGCAATTACCTAGGATGAGGACAATGATGGCCATGATCTTAAAATCTCTGAGCCATCGAGAAAGACCAAATTTAAATTTATTTTAAGGAAATAATTAGCAGGATTCAGAGATATAGGGAATATAAGACATTGAAAGGAAAGAGGTAACTTAGGCAATTCCAAATGGTGCAGACGCGCATCGAGACTGTCCTGTGGATAAACCTCACTGACAGAACTGGGTTAGCTGGAAAGCAGATGCTCTTTACAGGATGAGATGGAGGAGTTAAATTTTGCATAACTGAGTCTAAGGAAGCAAGCTTCTAACGGGCACCTTCTGTTACATATTCAATTTGTAAATTTGGAGTTAGAATCACAGATCTGTAAATTTGAGGGTATTGTTAAAAAATAGTAATGGTGATAATTGAAGAATAATAAAATACATCAGATTTCTGAGACTAAGTATCTTCCTACAGATGAACATCTTTTTCTAGAAGGAAGGACTTTCTGGAATATGAGTTAGGATTACAGTAAACAGTCTTGATACAGCCTTCTCTCGGTTAACTAAGTGTCCAGGTAAGTTAACCTTCACAAATGAAACTTTCATGAAGTGTGCTGCAGGCATGTCATATGAGGACCTGCTTTTCAATTATATTTTATCCATTGAGTTAAAATAAAATTATTATGATCTAGCATGGAGGAGTGTGTATGTTTGGGGGAGAAACAAATTTATCCCACTGTGTAATTCATTGTTGTATACTCAAGTAAAACAATAGTCATATTCTCCTGTCACATGCTTGTTTCTATTTTATAAGAAAACAGCCAGAGGCTATGCCAACTCTATGTCAAAACAAATTGATGGGTTCATTACAAAAACAGTAAATTTGAATACCGCTTTTAAATAATCTTAATATTGTTTTAATTCCTTGAGAGATTTCTTAGAGTCAAAATACATGACTTAATAAAACTCAGTTTCTATGTAGATGTAAAAACTGTGTTATGGAAGCACTGTAATGGGTAGGTTCTATGATTAATTTTTTTGAATATTGGAAGTATTTGGACAGTCATATGTCTCTATCCAGGCATAAATGACTGAATTTTAGTTATGACATTATCACCATATAAATTTTTTCCATCTTAAAAAGAACACAAGTCATGTTGCTTGAAGATCTAACTAGGAAAAATGCATGACACTGCAAATAGAGGCAGATCAGTAAGCCTTCTAGCTGCACATGTACTGTAAGCCTTCTAGCTGCATATGTACTGTAAGCCCTCTAGCTGCACATGTACTGTAAGCCTTCTAGCTGCACATGTACTGTAAACCTTCTAGCTGCACATGTACTGTAAGCCCTCTAGCTGCACATGTACTGTAAGCCTTCTACCTGCACAAGTAGTGTAGAGGCTCTCAAGCCTCATGCCCACTGGCAACAGGAAAGAGAACTGTAATTATTGAATTATATCATGGTCATTTGTAAATGACATTATGTCCAAATGATTTGCTATCACAAGGTACTAGAAATAAACTATTAAATCCTGATGATATTTAATCAATTTTTAGATTTCACTTCTTCCTCTTATCATTTAGTATACGAAAAATAAGTCAGGATATCAAAACAACATAATGTGGCATTTAGTTTAGTAATAGACAGTTTAAGAAAAAAAATAATTATCTACTTTCCAAAGAATGTAATTTAAGCTCACTACCCGGTCTTTCTGTGGCCTATTTATCTGTTGACTTATTGATCACCTACATTTGCATGTGTTATTTCTCCAAATTTTAATAGAGTTCTGAAAAGTCATGTGCAAATTGCTTTGTGCTTTTATTTAAAATTATTCTTAGTAATATTTTACTTTGTTTTAAGCCTCAGAACTATATTGTCTAATATATTCCAAAAGTAAACTATTGCTATTATAGCTCCAAGTAACACGCTTTACATAAGAAAGCACCCACATTTGTAATTTTCACTGTGGATCTAATGCTGCCAATGATTTTTTTTGCCCATAAACTAGGATTTACACTCTGGGGATTCAAGGTTTTGGAGAGCGTAAACGTGATGAAAAAAACTGCTCTACATAATGGATGGATTGAGAAGCAGTGAAGAGCTGTAACTTTCTACAGATAGAAACTCCTACAAAACCACATAATTTTTTATGACTTGTGTTTAGGTGTTTTCTTATAGACTTATGAGGGTACAGGTGGAGCTTTTTCAGGGGAGAATGAACCTAGCATGTGTAGGACAGTCTCGTGCTGCAGTGCTTGGATTAAGGTGGGTGATTCTAAATCATTCACTGATTGGTTTGATATGGCCCTCATCCTGGTATCCTGGATACAATATCAGGGATGGAAAGATGCTGGTCTTGTCATCTTGCCTGCCTTACTGCCATCTGCCACCATCAGCTACTTCTCTGCCCAGCCACCCTGCTGTGGAGTCTAGAACCTTTCTAGGCTTATGGACTGCAACCTCTACAAACAGGGCTAAACAAACCTTTCTCCCTTTAACTTGGGGTATTAAGTATTGTGCCTAAGAAAAAAGTAGCTAAACTTTCTGTTAGTTCATTGAGAAGAAAGGGTTGTACTAATATTGTTTAGACAAGATATTATGGCATTTTAATTACTTTTTTTCTGTTCTCTGTCATTGACCAGAATGAATGCACATTTTGTCTTTTTAGTGTCAAAATAAAATGCTTTTAGAAACTTATAGGTAACATAAACCTTCATATTGCTTGTGAAATGTAGAGGCAATGTACATAATTTATTATTTCAAGATTCAATTAACATACATAAAAGTACAATGTTATGATTTTAAGGTATTTAAATAGAAATGTCTTCAATTCTAAATGGAATAAGCAATTTTAAGCAATGAATTTTTAAGGTGAACAAATACAAGAAAATAGAATAATGCAGGAACAGCAAAATTAAATATGAATTACTTTTCTTACCTACATTAAAACCTCTATTTACCACTTTAATAGATTTTTATTGTAGTTTTAAGGAAGTTCTTTTGAACCAGGAATTTTTATTGTAACTTGAGTCATTTTCCCTTCTTTGATCAAGTTGCTTTAAATGATATGGACTAGCACTTCTAAAGTTCAGGTTTATCATTTTCATCTTATAGATATAAGGAGTAAATATTTGAAGAACTTGTAAATTTTCGGGTCATTCAGAACACCACATAAAGATAAAGTACCTAGTGATAAAAAATACCAGTGAAACTGATATACATTACTGAAGTATATTATTTATTAGCATTAATGTGAATCCAGATAGGGTACAAAGTCACATGAGCATGTTGTTGGTATAGTATGTTCACATTTGTAGAATGAGAAATTTTGGAAGAGTAGGTTTTCAGGAGAGATCTCATTAAATTCACAAAATTTTCCTATAGGGACCTGACTCAATTTTCATAAATACAATTCAAGAATACCCCCAGTTATTTCTGGCACAGGGAGAGGAAGAATAGTCTATGAAATAAATCCAGAGCTCTTTGTTCTGTAAATCCTACATAGGAGAAGGGGCTTCCTTAAAGCCTTCAGCCTGGGGGTGGAGATGGCGGCTCCTTTCCTTCAGCACCTCAACCTTGAGGACCTTGATCTCTACCAAGCCTCCAGGACTCTGATCTCAGCAAATAAGAGAAAACAGAGTCAACAACCATTAGTTAGTTAAGAAATGGACTTCACTGCATTCAAGAAAGATAGCAGCAAGATAAGTGAAGGGGACATGGCTGAAAAAATGATTGGGAAAATCAGAGGCTGGACACAGGCAGTGGAAAAGACAGAGCCTTACTGAGAAAATTCTGGAAAGAAACCTTACACCTCCTTATCATCAGTGCAGGAGGACTGCAGAAGGAGAACAGTGGCTTATCAGTACAAAAAGCCATGCACCCTTAGATGTAGACTACCACAGAATGACTTGGGACAAGAAGAGAGAAATAATAAGGAAAACAAGATATTTAGCACTTCGACACTAGGTGTGGCAAATTCTAAAAGTAATATACATTACTAAGCAAAACAAAATCTATTAATATCAGTTTTCTTTAATGTACTCATGTCTGTTTTAAAAAATATTAAATAATGAAACAGATGTAAGGATGAGGAGTCCATTCATCTGAAGTTATAAAGCAATAGGTTGATATTTTATTTTTTTGTTTTATTATCTATTTATTTATTTTTTTTTGCAGAACCAGGGATTGAACTCAGGCCCTTGTACTTGCCAGGGAAGCGCTTATTCCACTGAGCCATCTCCCCGGCCCCCCCCTTTTTTTAACTATTGATTTATTTATGTATTTATTTATTATTGTTTTTAAAGAATACAAAATAATGGTAGAAGAAAACAGCATTATACATGATACAGGATTTCACTAGACAAAGTAATAGGAATCCAACAATGGTTGCTGTATTACATGATGCTATGTGCAAATTAGTTTTTCAGTTTACCAGTTATAAACATGAAAGTTTTAACAAAACAATATCTAAGAAGTTATTAGAAATTCAAGAGAGGAAAATATCAGAGTAAAAGCAAAAATTGTAAGCATTAACTGCTCCTTTCTTTTTTATATTCATTTAATTAGAATTCTCAAGTAGAAAGGAGTAGGCAATAAATATTTAAAGATTTAAAATTTCTGAATTTAGTTCAATTTATAATACTACATTTCCAAGAAAAGTAAACCTTTTGCACAAGAAATTTAAATAAAATCATACCAAGATACACAAAAATGAAATTGTCCAAAACTTATTGTAAAGAAAAAAAGTGATTAAAACATATACATAAAAAATATTTGCTATGGAAGAACAAAATTAAATAGCATCTTATTCCACATTAGAAAGAAAAAAAGGAACAAGTGTGTAAGAAACTAATTAAAGGACTGAAAGAAAAAAAGATCTATCCTCTTTGAATTTTATACTTGGCAAACATAGCTTTGAAAACTAAAAGAAAAATGTTTTCTAGTTATGCAAACCTGAAATGTTTTAATATCTTCAGATGGAGCATATAGGAAATAACAAAGAGCATAATTCAAAAGGCAAGAAAAGTTGCACTATGCTCCTGGATGACCAATAAAGAGCTCTCAAAGTGATAGTTATGCAGGACTATATAAAATATATTAGATGAGCCCTTATTTAAAAGGTCATTGAAGATTTCTATGAAACAGTACCAATCTTATGTCGGATTATACACATATTTTTTGTATATATGATTGTGTATGTGTGTATAAAAGACAGGAAAGAAGTAATAAAAGTCAACAGAAAATGAAAATATACTTTTTAAAGTTTCTAACACTAGGAAAAGATATCATACAATGTCTTTTTAGATAAATTGTAATTAAAGATATAGTATAAAACTTAAAACAAAAATTAAGATTAAGCATTATTATGAAAATTAAATACTAATTAATTAAAAATTATATGTTTCAAAACAATTGAACTAAGAAAAAGTTTTCATGGTAGTAAAGAAGTATGAAGAATAAAACAAGATAAATACTGGAATGACAAATAAATGACCAGCACTTCTGACAGTTTGGGGATAAGATATCGCACAAAGTTCTAGTGTATTGTGGATATCGATATGACCATGACACTTACTGGGGCCAGGTGTCACTTGTGGCACTGAGATACAGCTATTTCCTTGAAATCCACTCTGTAGACCATTATGGAATCATGACCCACAGGGTTCAAGAGAAGTCCATTTGTAGAGTGTGCTGATGGAAATATTTTGCTGCTGTACATAAAAGAATAATTGAAAGACTACTACCGTATACCTCTTATTCTCCTGTGTTTAATTGTTTGCCCTATTTGTTGGGTTCTTTCTAGTCTAGTTTATGGGGTTGTGATCATTTTGATCCCTCTCTAGAATATCATTTAATAGTATGTGTAGGTTTGGCTTTGCCATCATGAAGTTCTTTAGTTGTTCTTTGTCATGGAAGTATTTTAATTCTCCATTATACTTGAAAGAGAGTTTTGCAGGGTATATCAGTCTGGGATGGAATTTGTTTTCTTGCAAGACATGAAAACTTTGCTCCATGCTCTTCTTGCCTTGATGGTTTGTGAAGAGAAATCTGCTGTTATTCTGATAGGTTATCCTTTAAATGTGATCTGTTTCTTTTCTTTAGTGGCTTTTAGTATACATACCTCTGCTGAATTTCTGGGATCTTGATTATTTTATGTCTCAGAGTGGTTTTAATTGGGTTGATGTTATTTGGAGTTCTACATGCTTCGGTTACTGAATGTCAGATTGTTGCCCCATATTTGGGCAGTTTTCTGCTATGACTTCTGCCCATATTCTTTTTATATCATTTGTATTGACTCTTTCCTTCTCATTGAGGCCTGTTAGTCTCACATTGTTCATCTTGGCCATCATCTTGCAGGTGTTGAATTATTTTTTCCTGCATCCTAGTTGTTTTTAAGAGATCTTTGCTTACTTTTTCACTAACTTTAAGGTCAGAAAGTAATTTTCACTTTCACTCAAATGGATTTGCCAGCTTGTGATTGAGGTTTTATTTTCCTGTATATCACTTTGGATTTGTTTCATACATTCTATTTCTTTCCTGTATTGCTTATTTAGGGGTTCTATTATTTTTATATTCTGCACTATTTTTTATCAGTGTATTCTTTAGAAGCACTTAGTACTTCTTTGATTATAGTTATCACTACATTTTTTTTTACTTCAGAAATTATGTCTGATCTGATTTCTTCTATACCATTTTACAGTTGTTTTTTACTTCCAATGCTATTATTTCAGATATTTCAGGTCTGTGATTTCTAATTTCCTCTATGCTAGTGTCTTCTGCATTTGTACTGGGTACACTCAGGGCCTGAGACTGCTTTTTGTTCCTTTTCTTTGTTATTGTGTACACCACTTACTTTTGACCTTTGGTGTAGAGCTTAGATAGAGTTCTTACCTTAGCACCAGGTCTGGATCTAGGAAGTTCAGACTCCTCCAGGTGGGTGTGGCTTGGGTCTGGTGCTTTGCTCCACTTCTTCCTGCTGCAGCCTTGCAGGTGAACCCTTTGTGTCACTCTGGCAAGATGTTCTGCTCCTGAATCAGCTGGGTGGGTCTTGCCTCTAGCCTCTTTGCAGGAGTTCTGCTGAAGGGTTCCACACTGGACCTGCACTCTGGGTTGCTTCAGCATCTGCTGGCCCAGGCAGTCTCATTCACATGTAGGGCCTGCACTCTTGGTTCAATGATGATCCAACCGCCCCAGTGGTCTCACTCACATCCCAGCCTGCGTTCTGTGTTGCTTCAGGATCTGGCCTATTTTTTTTTTTAAGTGAATAAAAAAATAATAGACAAGACATTAGAAATGATACTCAATTACAAAGAAAAAAAACCAAGATAATAGGTATTGAGTAGCAGTTGTTATATTATATATTGTTGTCTTCAATGCAGTTGTTCAGATATAAGCATATAAAACTGGTCAAAGTAAAAATTTTAAGCATTAATTGGTACCTTAGAAAAGCCCAACAGAAATTAGCATTATAGTCATCTTAGCCATCCTGTGTACATACATGATTTTCCCTTCCATTTTTTCTTTTTTCTCCTTTCCCTCATCCTAATTGTTTCTTTTGCTCAGTTTCATTCCCCTTTAATGTATCTATTTTGCTCCTCTGATTTTGTTTACTCTTTCAGGTTCTTGCACTAGCAAGACAATGCAGTGTTGGCACATATGGGTCTGATTTATTTCACTTATGGGTATGGTCTTTAGTTGAATCCATTTACCTATAAAAGCCTCAAGTTCATCTTCATAGCTAAGCAATACTCCATTGCATAAAAATACCACACCTTCTTTATCCATTACTCAGTTGATGGGCATTTGGATTATTTCCATTATTAGCTATGACAAATTGTGCTGATACATACATGGGTACACAGAGATTGCTATGCTATGATGTTTCTAGTTCTTTTGAAAATATTCCCAGAAGATGAATAATTGGGTTAATGGGACTTCTTATCCTACTTTTTGAAGAATCTCCACAGAGGTTGGATCAGAGAGAAAACAGGAAAAAAGTATTTGGAGTAATAATTGCCAATAACATTCCAAAATTAAAAACCACAGATCCAGAAGTACTGAGTAGAATAAAACCTTTGCAGATAAACACCACATCAGGCTGGAGATGGAGTTAAGTGATAGAGTTCTTGTCTTGCATGCACAAGGCCCTGGGTTGCATCTCCATTACTAGAAAATAGAAAAGTATAATGAAACCCTACGTCTTTCATATCATATTCTTTGCTTTAAGAAAAGCAAAGATAAATACAATAATCTGAACAAAGCCAGAGGTAGAAGAAACCTCAAGCATGAAGAGTGAAAGATAAAATTGTAGTGGCTTTGTCAGAAACCAGGCAAATGAAAAAAAAATAAGAATTATATGAATCATTAAAAGCCAATAAAAATAAAAGGAAATACTTACTAAGCCTTGAAGCAAATGAGAATAAATGTAAATGATAGGAGAGTCTGGGAAAAGAAATACGTAATTTTCGTGTTATTTCTCTTTTGAAGTTTAAAATTATATCAAAGGGTTGAAAACTAAATCATCAATGAGCAAAGTCATATTTCTAAGTTGTCCCACTCTGATGACTTATGGAGGAATATAAAGAATTGTTTTTCTTCAGCTTCCTACTAAGAAATAGAAAAATTTGTACCAGTTCAATAATCGTGCCCTGTAAAGTCACAGTGACAGTGAGAGTCTTCTCTGAAATCATAACAAGCGTAAAAGAAATTTACATCACAAGCTTTCTAATAACTGCTTTTATTTTTTTGTTACCCTTTATGTTATAAACACCACAAAAATCTGGGGGAAAATGAAAGAAAATACTTCCTTTCAATATAGATTTCTTTTTTCTTGAACAAGGGAGGAGGGAAAAAATGCAGCGTTAGTAAAGATATGGTGTTCTCTCTTTGAATATTAGGTCACTCAGCAAAATAGGGAACATCACTAAAAGTGAAAATGCCTTATCTGATCAAACAATATGTTCATCAAAAGATCATTTTACTTAGTTCATAAATATACAGTAAAGCTATTTAAGGCAAAATATAACTTGTATCATCACATTTATTTGGGATAATTTTTTCTTTGCATAGTCAGAATCCAAAGAAAAAGTGGGTTTCAGTAAAAAAAAAAAAGATACAAGAGTGAATATTTTAAAAGTTTTGTATGAGAGAAACTTTCTGTAAGTGACAATTTGTATTTTCAGCTCATTTTGCACCTGTTTATATAATCATGAAGCCTATTGATGTGAGCCAAAGGAACAGTTTATTCATGCCATATAAAGTACCTCTGATCTCTTCCATGCTTCCTTCTCCACTTCTTCTATTAGAGATAATTTCTGTAATTCATGTATTGTTGGGAATCCTAGGAGCCTACAAACAGCATTGCAATTACTACCTGAATTTCTGAAAACATCTACTCTGTCAAGTCTCAAAGTCTACTACAAGTCTGAATTTTATTCCAAGTACTGTGTAAATTGATTGTGTTGCCACAATCTCAAAAGAAGAGAATACAATTAAAGGATTGTTATAATCCATTGATTGGTGGTATTGCTCTCATATTCGTTTTTTACATACATAGTGAGAAAGTGTATTATGTATATTAGAGGTATTTCCATTAGAGATGGTGGATGCTTGTAATCCCAGCACTCAGGAGGCTGAGGCAGGAGGATTATCATGAGTTTGAGGCTACTCTGGGCCTCATAAGTGATATCAGGGCCAGTCTAAACTGAACAGTGTGATACTGTATCAAAAATAACAAAAAATTTAGAGTTACTAAATATTTCAGCAGATATGAAAATGCTCCTTATAAAGAAAAATTTTTGCTCTCTGTTTATAAAATATATACATATTTATTACATCTATAATTCTGGAATTATTATGGATATAATTTTCCTACTAAATCTCTATTTTTCTAATTTTAATAAAAAAGTGACAATTTATATTCATTTTGATATTGCTGGCATGAGTGTAATGTCTGACAAGGTGTACTTCATGGAGAAAATAGCAGAAGGAGAGAGCAGAAACCTAGGAAAGAGTGAGGGAAACTGGTTGACTAGAATATTAGAGGATAGCTAAACTACATCTTATTTTTATGGTAGTATTTTGCAGGGAAATGTGATGAATATCCCAGGAATACTTAGTAAGTAGCTCTTTCAATTCAGATGTTGCCATTCCTGGCACAGTATCTTTAATAAACTATATAGTATTAAGAAAGACTTAAAACATTTTCAAGTAAAGACTTCAAGCTGCTTTCTCCACTTAAACTTAAATTCTCTTGAGATCAGAATATATGGTTTGGATCACACAGCAGCTCCAGACTGTACTGTGGCCTGTTGGGAAGTGGACAGCACAACAGAAGGCGAGAGGTGGGAGAGCAAGCTAAGTTCCATCTGTATTTACAACCAGTCCCTCTGGCCTGCAGCCCCTCCTGAACTCTACCTCCTGTCAGAGCAGCTGTGATATGAGATTCTGATAGGTTGCAAGAACCCTACTGTGAGCTGTGTACGCACAGGATCAAGGTTTCAGCCCTGTATGGGAACCAAATGCCTCATGACCAGAGGTGGAGCTGACTCAGTGATCCTCAGGCTGGGAGCAGCTATGCAGGCAGATTACACTATCAGTGAGGTAGTGTAATCAGTCACTTAAAGACTTGTGTCAGAACCCTACAAATGAGT
Organism: Ctenomys sociabilis; assembly: GCA_004027165.1. Lineage (NCBI taxonomy): Eukaryota > Metazoa > Chordata > Mammalia > Rodentia > Ctenomyidae > Ctenomys > Ctenomys sociabilis. The sequence goes on along the minus strand of PVKA01019094.1, from coordinate 20,415 downwards.
GGCAAGTAAAAGTAAGAGGGATCTGGGGCTGGCTTCACAAGGGCAAGTGAGTTGCATTTAAGATAGTGTGTGTATAGACAGTACAGTTGGAATAGATAACGCTGTGCTTCTACATAATCCTATGAGAGGCAAGATCTGTACTAATGGTGGTTGGACAGGATATTATGTCGGCTTCTAGTACTATGGTCATCCATTAGGTAAATAATTATTGAATTTTTGATATAATTCAGGTATAAAAAAATAAGATAAGTAAGCAACTACACTCTTAATTCACTGATAAGAGATATCTGCTAAAATAATATCTGTAAATATAATATCATGTATGCACCTTGTACAATACCAAAACGTTATGAAAACAGTTTGCAATGTATTAATTCATCGAATCTGTATGGT
>PVKA01019094.1:0-19922 GCA_004027165.1 Ctenomys sociabilis | reverse complement strand
ATGAAACTGTCTGATTGACATTTGTATTTTAATAAAATAAAAATAAATGAAAAAAAATTTCCCATTCAACTAGAAAAAAAAATAGTTTTATGTGACACTTGTTTTAGTTTGAATGTGGCCCACCCACTGTTTCATTTGCAACAATAATCTTCAGGTTCCTATGCTGCACAAGCGTCTCAGGCACAGTCTGAGTAAGCCCACAAGCTAAGCCTAGTATAGATGACTAAAAATAAGAGTCACAGGAGAGCTTCTTTGAAAATAGGAAAAGGCACAATTATAAGAGAGCAGAATACTGAGATTGCCAACAAAAAAGCAAGCTGAGATTCAAAAACCTCCAAGATCCCAGATGAATTATATATTTATTGCAAGAAGGGATTGCCAAGAGAGTGCTCTTTGGGCTGTTTTCTACTAGCTAACGATTTCAGATCTTCAAAACTGCCTCAGCACATGGAGACTAACCACCTTGTATTGAAAGAAAATAAAAACATGAGCTCAAAGAATGAAAGCAATTCTTGAAGGCCGTTATTTCATCAAAGGAATCTGCATTCAATGCATTGTTGTTAGTGGCTAATTACATTGCTAAAACTCAGCTATCCTTTACTACTGATGAAAAGCTTATCCTACCCCCTGCTAAGGACATCTGTGGTAAACTTTTAGGAGATGATGCAGTGCAGTGACACATGCTCCTACTTTTTTAGCACCATGACTATATAAATTACTAAGATAGCTCATAATAGTGAAGCATAATTGTTGGAGAGGATTAGCGAGTTCCTGGGATTTTATGTAATCTGGTTAACCAGTCTGATGTCAAAAAGAAGACAACAATGTTTGTTTTGTGAAATATACTTTCAGGAAAATGTGCATGATGTTATGTTATTTGTGTTTTTGTGGCCAACCAAAACCACAGCTGCACACTCATTCAAGGCTTTGGATGACTACACATCAGGAACTTTTAATCTGTCATTTTCTGGCACTGTGTGTGTGAATGGAACAGCTGCGGTGGCTCAACAACTTCACAGTTTCATTACTTGAGTCAGCCTCGGTTTCCAAATGTTAGTCTATGTACACTTTCGTGCACAGAATCATGCTGTCTTGTTGAAAAAATGACACCTGAACAGGATGATGTCTTCCAGAAATAGAACATAGCTAAAACTTATCCACTTCATTAAAGTATACTCTTGACTCACATCTGTTCCTGCAGCCCTGTGAGGAGACGGCAAGAGAATTCCCATATCTGCTCTACTCAGAATGGAGATAGCCTCCTCGTGGTAGATCCTTGGTCAGAGTTTTTGAGCTAAATCATTGAGAGTTATCTTATCAAAGGGTGGTCATCCCTTGGAGCACATCTCGGTCACGAAGAGTGGGTCACAAAACTTCCTTATTTATGGGACACACTCAATCTGTTCAATGAACTCAATCTGCCATTTTCAGGAAGAATAACAGTTATGTTCACACCAGTAGATAAAGCTGCTGCATTTAAAGCTAAGCTGGAATTATGGGGGCAGTGAGTGAACATGTTTCTGACATGTTTTCAACATTAACAAATATTCTGAAAGAGAAAGCCATGGCTTTCTTTTTCCCAGGTGGTTCATGATTACCCATACCTACTTTAAAAATAGCTTGAGCATTACTTTCAACTACTAGAGAACTCTGGACGTTACAGGATGAATCTATGTCCCACTAGTGAATAAAGCAGGTGAAGTGATGTTTTTAGTGCTCTCTGAATTGCTTGAAATCACAAACAAAGGTGTTCATAAAAATATGTTTCATGAAAGATTTGCATACACTGTGGATTAAAGCCAAGTTACCAAGACATACACCAATATTTCTACAGAAGCACTAAAAATCCTGCTTCTGTTTCTAATACCCTATCTTTATGAAGCAGGATTTTCTGCAGGGACAAGAAGAAAGATATGGAGAAGACATGTAACAAGCAGAATACTGTTGCTGTCACTCCATCAACAAACTCACATGAGATATACAATCATGTCACTGTATATTACAATGTAATAATTGAATTAAGTGTGCAAAACACAAGGTGCATGGGTGGTTCGGAAGTGAAGCCTCCATCACCGACTATCAGTAGAAAAATTTTCTTCCAGGAAATTCGTCCCTGCTGCCAAACAAATAAGAACTGCTGACCCAAGACGTGAGCTGAGGAATCAATACACATTTTCTTTATGAGTTAGCACAAATGTTCCAGATGCCTGTGAAAATAATGTGTTGTCTGTATTTCAGGGCATAGGTTTTTATTTTTAGGCAAAATTTGTTAATCGTGTACTTTAACTCTTTATGCTATCATTTTGGCTTTATGTCTATGGGTGACCAGTTTCTGAAGAATTTGCTAAGGTGATTGTAGCATAGTAGATAATTTCTATACAACCATATGTTCTTGCACCTTTATGTTTTCCTGTTTGTAGGATGTGGATATATATTGATTCTCTTTCTAATGATCCTCTTTGTACTATTAGTAGTGGATCAAAAAGCTAATTTCTCTAAGCATTATTAGTATAGACACTATTAGTATAAATCTTTCTTCTCATTGAATTAAGATTATCCTATTTTGTATACACACACACACACACACACATATATATATACATATATACATGTATATATATATATTCCTTTTTCTGCATCTTGCACTCTGAATAACTACTATGAAGACAACAATATGCAATATATTAATTTTCTTTTACTCCACTGTACCCATTTATCTCCCTTCATATTTATTGCACTTTTTTCTTTTAATTTCATTTTAAGGAGTGGAAACAAAAATGTAAAAACAAATAATAACAAAAGACAAATCAAATAACATGGTACTACATATATGCCATAGAATTTATAAACAAGAACAGAAAATTAACAAAGGTTATTATATTGTGTATTTTTATCATATAATCTGTTGCTCAGCATAACAGAAATTGGTATGCAAATTTTTAAAAATTTTTATTTTGTTGAAGTACAAATATCAATGTGACAGTTTTAAGATACCTTGAAGAGATGGATTTGATAAATTAATACATTACAAACTGTTTTCATAATGTTCTGGTATCGTGGAAGTGCATACATAATATTATACTTATAGACATTATAGCATATGTCTCTTATCAGTAAATTAAGAGAGTGTAGCTCTTTACACATCTTATTTTTATACCTGAATTACATCAAAGATTCAATAATTAATACTTTCTAACTTGCTATTTTCCTAGAGGTTGTCCATAGTACTAGAAGCTGACATAATATCCTGTCCAACCACCATTAGAGCAAATCTTGCCTCTCATAGAATTATGTAGAAGCACAGTGTTATCTATCCCAACTGTACTGTCTATACACACGCATCATAATTCTTCCACTATATACCCCTTCCTTTGTCTACACCTGTCAAAGATGGGCAATCCATTGTCATTCAACTAATTCAGGTGCCTGAACTCGACAACACAATCCAACACAGTCCAGCATTCCACAACAATAGTGACTGATCTGAAGAAGTTGTCGACCATAGCCATTTACAGCTCAGCTTAATATTATGGCCTGATGATGTATACTTCATGTTTATACTTTTCTGCTGGATGGTTAAGACCTAGGTAGATCAAGACTTATGTACCAACACAAGAACTTTATATTTCCTATGTGGTCAGTGAAGTCCCCTCGGGGTTTATCTTGTAGTCCTGTACATTATTCTGTAGATCCTTTGTCTGTGTCATCCATGTGGATGAGTCACCGCCATTGCTTAATCAGTTTGCTCTCTGTGAGAGAGAAAGTTTTCTCTTCATGTGACTCTCCCCAGGCACACTATAGAACTTTGATCTCTTTCCTCTGTGGATCCATAATCTCCTTGTTCAGAAAATATGGAGCTCAACTGAGTTTCATGATGTTACAGTACAGGTTCTCCTATGTTCTGAGTCTTCGCTGACCTTGAAAGACTAGGGCCAAAATGTTGGCTGGTCTTGTGGATCTTCTATTTCTCCAACTTTGATCTGCGAACTTAGGTTGTTAACCATCCAGAAGAAAAGCTGATTAGTATCCTGCAGCATATGCCATTCACTTTGCCTTATAGGACTCAATTGATTTTAGTTCTTGTATGTTTCCATTTGTATTTCTGCTTTTCACTTCTTATACTAGGGAGACTATATGATATTTACACATGTGTGTCTGGTTTATTTCACTTATGAGTATATCTTCAAGTGGTATCCACTTCAGTATAAATGCTTCAAGCTTATCAATCTTAATGGCTGAGTAATGCTCCATTATATAGAAATACCACATCTTTTTCAACCATTCCTCATGTGATGGACATCTTGGTTGTTCCCAAGATTTTGCTACCACACATTGTGCTGCTATAAACATAGGTACACATATATCACTATGATATAATGTTTTTAGTTCCCTTGAGAAAATTCCCAGTAGGGGGATAGCCGGCTTGAATGGGATTTCTAGTCCTACTCTTTTGAGGACCTCCACAATGGTTGTACCAGTCTACATTCCCACAAGCAGTGGAGAAGTGTTCCCTTTTCTCCACAACCTCTCCAACATTTGCTGTTGGTTGATTTCCTTATGATAGCCATTCTTTCTGGAGGGAGATTGTATCTCAGTGTTGTTTCTATTTGCATTACACGGAAGACTAGCGATGTGGAGCATTTTTTCATATATTTATTCACTTCTTTAATTTCATCATCTGAGAAGGGTGTATTCATTTCAGATGCCCATTTGTGAACTGGGTCATTAAATTTGAGGGCCCTGATATATCTTATTTCTTTATATATTCTAGACAGCAGACATTTATCTAATTGCTTATTAGGAGTTTTTCAAAATTTGTGGGTTGTGTTTTCACTCTGTTGACAGTTTCTTTTGTCTTGCAGAAGCTCCTCAAGAAGAGTTCATCCCAGTTGTTAATTCTTCCAAGTGCTTTCCATGCGAATATATGTTGGTTTATGAACTCTTTACCTTATGACTTCGAGAGTTCCTCCTAATTTCGCTTCTAGGAGATTGAGTTTTAATGTTTAGATCTTTAATTCATTTTGATTTTAACTTAGTGCATGGTGATAGAGCTGGGTCAAGTTTTAGTTTTTGGCAAGTAGAAAGCCAAGTTTTCCAGCACCATTTGTTAAAGAGGCTATCTTTCTTCCACTAAGTATGATTGGTCCCTTTGTTGAAGATCAGATGACTGAGTGTGTTCATAGATGCTTTTGCACCTTCTAATCCATTCCATTGATCCTCAGGTCTATTTTGTTGCCAATACCATGTTGATTTTATCACAGTGGATTTGTAGCATAATTTCAAGTCAGGAATTGTGATGCCTCCTGCCTTGTCTTCACTGGCCAAGATGCCTTTGCTATTCTAGGTCATTTGTGGTTCCAAATAAATTTTAGGAATGCTTTCTCTATGTCTAGAAGGTATGTTGGTGGCAGTTTGATAGGGATTGCATTAAATCTGTATAGCAATTTTGGGAGTATGGCCATCTTCATGATGTTGGTTCTTCCTATCCAGGAGCACGGAATATCTTTCCATTTTCTGAAATCCTCTATAATCTCTTTTCTTAGGGTGTTGTAATTTTCCATGAGAAGATCTTTGACTTCCTTGGTTAAGTGAATCCCAAGGTATTTCATTTTCCCCGGTGCTATTGTGAAAGGTATTGTTTCTATAGTTTCCCTTTCAGTGTGCTTGTTATCTGCGTAGAGGAATATTATTGACTTTTGAGTATTGATTTTGTATCCTTCTGTGCTACTGAATTTTTGTATCAGTTCTAGTAGTTTCTTGGTGGAATTTTTGGGGTCTTCCAAGTAAAGTATCATATCTTCTGCAAAAAGTGAGAATTTGACTTCTTCTTTACCTATTCTTATTCCCTTTATTTCTCCCTCTTTTCTAATGGCTGTTGCTAATGATTCCAAAACTATATTGAATAGGAGGGGTGATAGAGGACATCCTTGTCTTGCACCTGATTTAAGAGTAAATGATTTCAGTTTTTCCACATTTAGAATTATATTGGGTTGTCATAGAAGGCTTTTATCAAGTTAAGATAGAGTCCATCTATTCCAATTTTCTGGAGGACCATGTACATGAATGAGTGTTGGACTTTGTCAAAAGCTTTCAGTGCATCAATTGAAATGATCATGTGGGTTTACATTTCAGTCTATTAAGATAGTGTATTACATTCATAGATTTTTGAATATTGAACCATCCTTGCATCCCTGGGATGAACCCTACCTGGTCATGGTGTATGATCTTCTTGATGATTTGCTGTATTCTATTTGCCAGGATTTTATTGAGTAATTTTGCATCTGTGTTCATGAGGGAGACTGACTTGTAGTTCTCTTTTTGGTTGTGTGTTTCCCTAGTTTTGGAATGAGTACTATACTTGCCTCAAGAAATGATTTTGGGAGGACTGCTTCCTTTTCAATTTCATTGAACAGTTTGTGAAGTTTGAGGACTATATCTTCTATAAATTTCTTGTAGAATTCAGTTGTGAATCCATCAGGACCCGGACTTTTCTTTGTTAGTAGGCTTTTTACTACGTTTTGTATTTTATTTGCTGTTATTGGCTTATTGAGAATTGTTATCTTCTTGGTTCAGTTTAGGTAATTTGTACCTTTTGTGGAATCTGCCCATTTCTTCTGTGTCTTCTATTTTGTGAGTGTAAAGATTCTCGAAGTAACTATTGTGAATCTTCTGAATTTCCCCTGGATCTGTTGTCATTCCACCCTTTCCATCCCTTATTGCATGTACTTGAATTTTTTGTTTCCTCTTTTTGATGGGGTTGGCTAGAGGCTTATCAACTTTATTCATTCTTTCAAAGAAGCAACTTTTTGATTTGTGGATTCTTTGAACTGTTTTCTTCATCTCAATTGAATTAATTTCTGTTCTAATCTTTATGATTTCTTCCCGTGTTTGCTCTGGGTTTTGTTTGCTCTTCTTTTTCTAGTTGTTGCATGTTAGGTTGCTAATTTGTTCCCTTTCTGTTTTCCTAATGTGTGAGTTCATAGCTAGATTTTCCCTCTAAGAACTGCTTTCATTGCATCCCATGAATTCTTGTAAGTTGTGCTTGAATTTTCATTGAATTGTAGATATTGTTGAATTTCTTGTTTAATTTCTTCTGTGACCCATTGATTGCTGAGAAAGGTGTTGTTTAATTTCCTTGAATTTAGTGGGTTTTTCTGGTTTCTTTTGCCATTTATTTCCAGTTTCATTGCATTGTGGTCAAATAGTTTGCATGGGATAATTTCTATTTTCTTGCATATTACTTAGGCATGACCTCTGGACTAGTATGTGGTCTATTTTGGAAAATGACCGGTGTGCAGCTGAAAAAAATGTGTATTCAGCTGTCCTTGGGTGGAGCACTCTGTATGTGTCCACCAGGTCCATTTTTACAAGCCCTGGTACAGTTCTGCTACTTCCTTGCTAATTTTTTGTCTGTTTGATCTATCTTTTTGAGATAAAGGGGTGTTAAGGACTCCTATTAAGATTGTGTTTTCAGACATTAGGTTTTTCATGTCCATGAAGATTTGTCTTACATAGTTGGGTGCTTCTGTGTTTGGTGCATAGATATTTATGAGTGTTACTTCTTGCTCTTGAATTTTTCCCCTGACAAATATATAGTGGCCTTTTTTGTGTCGTTTTATCATTCTTCGTTTGAAGTTGAGACTGTCTGAGAACAGAATTACTACTGCTTTTTTCTGAGGTGCTGGGGTGTGTAGTATTTTCTTCTATCCTTCGACTTTGAGCCTATGAATGTCCTTTTTGAGTTAAGTGTGTTTTTTGTATACAGCATATTGTTGGGTTTTGTTTCCTAATCCACTATGCCAGTCTATTTCTTTTAATTGATGAACTGAGTCCATTTACATTGATCGTTATAATTGAAATGTGCTGACTTATGTTTGTCATGATATTTACCTGGTGTTATTTACTCCTTTGTATCCTGTGTTTAATTGACTGTCCTGTTTAGTAGGTTCCTTCCATTCTCTTTCATGGAGTTCTGGTCATTGTGGTCTCTCTATCTAGAACAACTTTCAGCAGCCTGTGAAGGGATGGCTTTGTCATCATGAAATTCTTTATTTGTTCTTTGTCATGGAAATATTTCACTTCTCCATTAATCTTGAAAGAGAATTTTGCATGGTATAATAGTCTGGGCTGGAATTTGTTTTCGTGTAGGACTTGAAGAACTCTGCTCCATGCTCTCCTTTCCTTCATTGTTTGTGTAGAGAAGTCGGCTGTAATTCTGATGGGTTTTCCTGTGAATGTGAGCTCCTTCTTCTCCCTAGCAGCTTTCAGTATATTATTTTTGTGTTGGATTTCTGGGATCTTAACTATTATATGTCTCATTGTGCTTCTAATTGGATTGAAGTTATTTGGTGTTCTGTATACTTCGGTGACCTGAATGTTGGATTGTTTCCTTATATTTGGGAAGGTTTCTGCAATTATTTCTCCTCAAATTCTTTTTATGCCATTTGTATTGACTCCTTCATTCTCCTTATTCTCACATTGTTCATTCTGGAGTCATCTTGCAGGTGATTGATTATTTTTTCCTGCATTCTCTTTGTTTATAAGAGATCCTTTCTCATCTTTTCACTAGCTGCTCTGGCATCTTCAAAATCTGAAACTCTATCTTTGCTTTCACTCAAATGGTTTTGTACACTCGTGATTGATATTTTTAGTTCTTGTATATCTCTTTGACTGTGTTTCATGTGTTCTATTTCTTTTCTGTATTGCTCATTCAAGGAATCAATCATATTTCTGATCTCCTCAATTTTTTTATCCATGTCTTCTTTAGAGGTAGCTATTAATTCTTTTTCTGCAAGTTGGGTTTCCTCTGTATATTTCTGTACTTGTTTCTGTATTTCAGATGCTCTGATTTCAAAGAATTCTTTTTTTTCAAAGAATTCTTTTTTTGATTTCAGAAATCATTTCTGCTTCGACTTCCTCATGACCTTTCTGCTGTTATGTCTTTGCTTCAGATGCTGTTAATTCATACTTTTCAGCTGGAATAGTGCTCTCTGCACTTGTTCTGAGTGAGCATTGTTTTTCCACCCAATGTTTCTGGAATTGATTCTTTATTTCAGATAGTAGGTATTCAGGTATTTCTTTTTTAATTTGGGGAATTACTTCTTGTCTGATTTCCTCTATACCTTTCTTCTGTTTTTCCTTTGTTGCTGTATCTGTTAATTCATTCATTGCAGCTGAGCTAGTATCCTCTGTCCTTACTGGTGGACTTGAAGTCTGGAATTGCGTTTTTCCCCTTGCCATTTTATATAGCACTGACCTTTGACCTTTGGTGTAGAGCTTTGGTGCAGCTATAACCTTAGCTTGTTATGAGATTCAGGTGCCAGTCTATTAGGTTTGAGATTATCCAGGTATGCCTATCCTGGATCTAGCTGTTGTGTTCAGTTACTTTTTGCTGCAGCTCCTGTGGTTGCCTTCTGTTGGTTCCCTGGTCCGGTAAGCATGAACTGAACTGGGACACAGAGCAAATAATGAAAATTCCTACTGTCTTGGCTAGCTTTGGGGCGAGGATCCGGAAAATTGCTGTGGTCAGCCCTCTTGTGTCAGTCAGGTTGCTCTCTAGATTGGCGGGCCTGGGCTTTGGTGGGTCTTCTGCACTCACAAAAGGGTAGTGGATGATCTTATTCACTGGGTAGGCTGTACTGGGTTGTCCAGCCTTGCTGGGTCTGAGTCTACAGGCCATAACCCGAAAAGGCTGGGAAAGGTCCCTCCAGTGCAGCGGGCCTGGAGCCCTCACTCATAGGCCAGGCTGCACTGGGTTTCAGGTCATGGCATGGTACCACGGACTGCTGAGTAATGTCCCTCCACGTGGCAGACTTGGAATTCTCACTCCAGGCCGACCCACACTGGGTGTGGGGCCATGAGGTGTGACTGTCAATAGCTGGGAAATGTTTCTCTGGCGTGTTGGGCCTGGAGCTCTCACCGGGCCATGGGGGCGGGGGCGACAGGGAATTCCTGGGAAACATCTCTTGGGCATGGCGGGCCTGGAGTTCTACACTCACTGACCTTTGATGCCCAGAGAATCGGGGAAATTCCCACTCGATCAGCGGGCTTTAGGTCAGGGGATCCGGGGAGGTGTTGGTGAGTGGGTCCTGAGGTTTCAGGCCAGTCACTGGCTTGGAGGGGTTGGGGGCAGGGATCCGGGTAGCGTGTGTGGGAAGAAGCCAATGGCTCTCCCTCAGCCTGACCACACACACACTGATTTTGGAAGCCTGGTGAGTCGTGCAAATTCCCACTCATTGGGAGAGCTTGGGGCGGGATCCAGGAGGCTGTTGGAGTCAACCACTGTCTCAGGCTGGTCTGTGGCTGGGTGGCGTGGGCGGGATCGAGTAGGCTGCTGCAGTAGTCTGCACTATCTCAGGCCGGTCTCTGGGGCTGGGCGGGAGTGTGTGGGATCCTGAGCTATATCTTCTGACCAGAATTTTATTTTATGCATGAAAGTCATTGCTTTAAAATATAAATTTTGATATCTGCATTTTAATATAAATTTTTAAAGATGTATTCTATTTCCAGTTGTATCCATAATCACATATACATAGTGCCCTTCCACCTGCCATTTTATACCTGCTATACCTACAATTTTATATTTGTTGAAAACTTTTATGCATTTCTGTTTAATAAATTTCCCACCCTCAAATATGAAAAAAAGAGTTGTAGCTTTCATTTCACCAGCTTTGCCATGTCATTTATTTTTACTCTGTAATAATAAAGTGGTCATCTTAGACTTTGATGCGTGTTGCAGTTTGAAGGTAAATGGTCTGTTTATAAATTAGTTTTTCAGTATGATAAATTTATATATACATAAATATTTCAATTTTTAATCTTCAATCACATTTTTTGAGAGTGGAGAAACTGTGTAATTGAAACTGATATTAGATTACAAGTGAAATTTTTGAAAAAGAATAGTTCCCCCTTAAACAGAATACATTTTTTTTTTCTTCTCTAGGTATCTGAGAATTGCTTTCTTGATTTCTTTTATCACTGAAACTTCCATTCTTTTCTGTAATTTCAGTTTGTGTCAAGTGACATTGGAGAGATGGAAAATGTTCTCCTTAAAAATACATACAGAGCTGAACGTTGACACATGTGCCTCTATACACAGCACTCCTGGTGGCAGGTGCAGAAGGAGCCCAAACAGAAGTTCAGCCTGGGCACTTTAAAGACTAGGAGACACCTCATCTCAAATTAAAAAGGGATTGAGGAGATACCATACTGTGAAGGTTCTCGGTTCACACACCTAAAAATAGCTAGCCATCTCACCGAGTCAAAAATATTATGACTGTTTTAAATGATAGAAAAATGATTTGATATTTTAAAGAATCAATTATAAATTTAATATTCTGGTGACCTTTAGGGAGAGAAAAGTTAGAAATTGCTGACTATGCATACTATAGCAGGTGCATATTTTTAAAGCGAAAGCTAATTGCATTTGCAAAACAAACATGGGACAGACAGGAAAAGCAGTCATTACCATACGTTGAAATATATCTTCTATTTTTAATATTTGACTTCTAAAAGATCCAAGGTTATTCATGGAGTTCATTGCAAGTATTTATATTGAGGCATAGATAGAACATTGAAATAGCTGACATATAGTAAGACTAATTTATATACTGGCATTTTCTCTAAATTTATAATTTCTGGGCTGGAGAGATGGCCCAGAGATATAAGTGCCTGCCTGGCAAGGACAAGGTCCTGAATTTGATCGCTGGAGCCAAACATAAATAAATAAATAAAAATAAAATAAATTTGTAGCTTAATTTTAGTGTAGTGATCATCTGCTATTCTAAATTGAAAAATAATAAAGCTCAAAACATTTCCTATGAATTTAACAAGCTAAAATTTCTTAACTCATATATATTTTTAATTAAAAAGTGTTCATCTTTTAATTTCTTTTAATTCAGCAATGAATGGAAAGCTACTCAAAGTCTCTTCAGTGTAGTTGATTCAGATTTAAACAAATTCATCACAATCCATGTTGAGAACCTTTTGAACAAAGATTACTTTTCTTGTGTTGACATCTCACTGCTAACATCTAAAGAGTGTTCTATTTTTTTACAGCTTGGAGAGGAAAGAAATGATGTCAGTGAATAGTTTGTATTTTTCAAAATCTAGGTCATGTTAGTATTTGGGACTCTGTTTTCCAACAGTTTGTAGTATAGCTTCATGAACATTTACGTGCCCCATAGACACAAAATATACTCTAAATGCTGAGTAGTAGAACAAATCAACAGCATTTAATCCATATCTGTAGGGAAGTAAGAGTTTAGCAGAGAGCATGGTAACTCTGAGAAAGAGGAATCATAAAGCTACTGCACAGACATCGGAAGATTATGAAAGTGCACTGCAGAGACCAAAACCAGTGGTCAAAGTTACCTTAATATACTCGAAGTTAACCTAAAAAAGGTAGTGCAAGACTTTTTTATGGAGTATAGTATGCTTGCAGCACAGTACCACAAGTACAGCTTTTGATTTGGGAGTCTAAAAATACATAACATAATCTCTTGGTTATTTCATTTTATTTGATCTCGTGTGTTCTGCTCTTAGTGCCTCTAGGGACATGCAAATGATGCTAACAGATACACAAGACATAAACACCTTGCATAAAAAGTATCCCTTATCTCTTCTTCCCCACAGTGGAACTACTCTGTATGTAACATGCAAATATGTGAACTATGAATTATCAGTAAAACATTGTTCAAAAGAAAAAGACTGATTACTAATTCATTAGCTACACTTTGTTTTCCTGTTCACTGATATATAAAGTTCAGCATGCACAACCAAAGTTAGCTTATTTCAAAAGTGTGCTCTCTACCTTTGATAAGAGTATAAAGGGGGAGAAGGTGCACATCCAGCAAGAATATTTGATTAGTAAAGAAATGAAAATAGACTGGCATCATGCTTACTGTTTTTCCTAGCTCAAATAACTAAATTTTAAAGACAATATCTCAAACTGATTGCATTATAAATTTTAAGCTGTTTCACCAACCAGCTGTTTGTGAATTGATTTTTATTTGAACCTATTGCAGTAATAGAGATATTTTAGATAGTATATTTATTTATTTACATGTAGTTTTGTCAGTACATTGCATATTAAAATCAGGATATTCATTTTACATGACAAAGAAAAGTAAGAGCCCTGATCATATTCAGGTATGTAAGCAGGATATTAATCTATCTCTGACTTTTTCAAACTGAGTAAAAATTAATATGGGAATACTTCACAATTCTTTTTTGATTACTATTGTCTTCTACTAATACAGAGTCCTAAACTGAAAGAAAAGTCTTCTCTAAAAATATTGTTTACTCATGCATCGCTAATATTGTAGAACATTTTCTGCTACTGTAAAAATACCACATATGGGGTGATTTATAATGGACAGAAATTCAGTGTGCTCACAGTGCTGGAGGCTGTGATCCTCAGGACGAGGGCACTGGCCTCTACCAAGGGTTCATAAGCACCCAGCTCTCACAGTAGCAGACAGAAGGGGCGATGGGTAGGTCTGACCTACGCTTCATACCTACCTGCGAACAAATCCGCCCTCTATAGCACAGCCCGAGTCCACTCATAAAGGTTCAGGGACCTGACTTTGTGTGTGATTCAGGAATATTTGGAGCATCACATCAATTAAAGCCTCTAAAACAAAAAAGTCTAATTAGTTTCAGTTTGCTTTCTTACATATTTTTTACAGAAAGTTAAGACACAAACGCAACAAAGTTTGTATCCAGTGTGTAAACTCTCCCTCTGGTTGCACACATATTTATGTATTTATTTATTTATATATTGGTAGAACCGGCGACTGAACTCAGGCCCTTGTTCTTGCCACGGAAGCGCTTATTCCACTGAGCCATCTCCCCGGCCCCTCTCGTTGCACATAGAGCAGGCGCGTTGTTGCACACTCAGAAACGCTGTCTTCATTAAACAGTTACCACTTAGTCTGCTGCACATTCCAAAGCGGTTGTTACTAGGAATCTAGTCCTCAGCACATGAGCTTTGGAGAATGCACACAAATCATAGCCATACATAATTCGGGTATTAGGCCAGGGTAGATCTAGGTTGACTTGAATTTTAAGCCACAGTGAGAGCTTGGATCAACAATGATGAAAGGGACCAATTAAAATATTAAAGGAGAAATGTCATTGATTTAGGAGACACGGGTGGATTTGGTTGCATAATATATGCTCAGTCTGTGTGCTGAACTGATTATGCGCAACTTGAGTTCCACAACAGCTAAGGTAGTCTCATGGTTTTAGCAAGACGTTTGAGCCTTTTTTGCTCCCTGTAGGCATGTTCAGCTATCAGCTTTAAGAAACCTGAAGAGAAGAGTAGAAATCACAAATGTCTTCAGATGCTTGCCTCACTCAACTGGTTGGTAGCCTGTAAAATAGCAAGCCTCAATCTCTGCCATTCAAAGTACACTTGAAATTTGTCAGATAATTTCTCTTGATGCATTGCCTGTTTCTTTTTCCTTATTGAACTGTTTGACTGCTGATAATTTCGAAAAAGTTAAAATTTAAATTGAGAGTTGTAATAAACGCCTAATTCTTATTTCCCAACCGTTGATAGTAATTGGGATTGCCATGGTGTAGTGTAACAGTCTGCTTGGTGTTAAATTTTATTTAAAAGTTCTTTTTCAGATGATCAAGTTACTAAAGCCTCCTCCATTTTCAGATGGAATCCACTCTTCAGAAGCCACAAAGAAGAAATATCTTCAGCATGAATCATGTGCGTCATTTGAAAGATTTTTAAATTTAAATCTTTGTCCTGCCTTATTGTGATCCCAGTAAGCAACAGACATTTCTATTCATCTATTTTCTCACTAACATCTGTGTGAAAATGTCTTCCCACACTAACAGTCTGTCTGCCAGCCAGTCACAGAAGGACTGAGTTTGGAATGCTATTCTTATATAATTACTGCCTGTGGAAGACGGCACCGCTGAGCATGATGCCAAGTCTATGAGTTACGGGCTAGAATGGAGCTTGAGGGTTAAAACAAGAAATGCTTCATTTCCTTCAGTTCAGCAAGATATTTTGCTGGTCTCTTTATAGAGGAAGTTGATTCCAACCACAAGATCAGGTGGGATGGGAGCACATTCAGGCCCTAGCAGCGAGTCATCTCCTATTCTTCCTGCACCTTAGCTCCACGGGACTGCCAGCTGCACAGCAAATGGAGTTCAGCTCCTTGCCTAGAAAAGCTGATTTCTACCTAGTGAGATATTGATGAAGATTGTGCGATTCCAGTCAATTTCACTCACAATGGGTAAGAAGCGCCAGTGTACAAGCTGGTGTGGCTTTCAGAGCAGCTGCAGCCATCTACATGAACTGAGACAAGATGCAGAGAGAAAAGGGAGCAAATGAGAGAGTCTAGGTGGCAAATGCTCAAGTCTACCTTACTTCCAGTGTTTTTATATCGAAAATTTGCTGTTCTTTTTGTCTTCCATTAAATTACTGGAAAATTTGCTTGGGCTCATGGTGTGATCTAATGTCGTGCAGTTTCCAAATGGTTCACACAGTTCCAAACAACAGGGTATTTATTTTTCAGTGACCTACAGCAGAGCACACGGTTTTCTTGTTTTGTTCTTCTGCTTGTTCGGCTTTATTTTAAAATTGTGTTCAGAAGGAATGGACACTAAGAAACGATGACCCTTTTAAAAAATTATGTGCAACATTTAATGAAATTGAAGCAGTATCTATTAGATATTTGCAAAGCTAAAAATGCCTAGCTTGGAAAGTGTAAGCAAAATTCAGAAAAATAAAGATAACAATTATGAGGGACAGTCTGCTGTTCTCTGCTCACCTTCCACATCAAACGGAATGTACACGCTTAGAGGCACACAGAGGTAATCAGTTAGCCAAGGTCTCAAAAGTGAAGCATTCCTACCTCACCCTGCTTTTATATCTCTTCTGTATCTGGACCCTTAGATGAGGTTCACTTCTTTCACTCTATGACACACATTTAGGTCTATCTGGTGACAACGTACATTCGCCATCCACCTAGATGTTCCTTTCTACTTCGATCTCTTTTCTCCATTTCTTTTTCCATATGTTTCTTTCACAAACTATTTTAAGAGTCTACTGTTAAAGGAATATTTTTGTAATTTTGAATATATTTTAACACACTAGCATCTGTGTATTTCTACCAGCTTCCACAAAGTTTTATCGGGAAAAAAGCACCAGTCAGTTCTGTATTTCCAATAGATATCAGCATTTCACACTTGATCTCCAACTTGTTGTGTTCTGCTGTACTGCTCATATGTGTTTCTTAACATATATATTTACCTATTGGATTTCATAGTATTTGTCAACTTCTCCAAGTACTTCAAGTAGACATGACTATTCCCTTTTTTCCCCTCATTCTGCTTTTTGTCTATTAACTTTCTGACCTATTATATTGGTCATCTTTTCCATTCCTGGGACAAATACTTTACAGCCACAACTTAAAAAGGGAAAATTTTTATTTCGCTCATAATTTAAAAAGAATTACTTTGTGGTTGATTGTCTCCAAAGCAGAAATGTTGTGGGAGGGCAGGAAGAAGCAAAACTACTTGCTCACTGTTGTATAAGTAAAGAACAAGGGAAGAATGTTGGAGGAATGAACTAAGAATATGAAAATTGCTTATCTGATCCTTACATATAATTAAATATCTGTTAGCCAGCTTCCAAATCAATGAAGTTAACAACTGAACTTTTCTACCATGCTCCATCCCTCATCCAGCTCAGACCCAAACACATCTCTTTAAACCATACATAATCTCAAAGAGAGGAAGCTCATAATTCTGCCTGTCAGGATACAGCTCTCCTGCATTTAACAACAAACTCAAGAAATCCTTCCTCAAGTTTCAAAACTTGCAACATCACTTGAGAGCTCAACCTCCATTTTCTTCTAGAACTCAAGACAAACTTTGAGGTGTGAACTGTGATCATAATAAAAAATCAAGTTCCGTTGTGCTTAAATCCTTGTCTCAGGCAAGCATTCCCATTTTAAAAGAAAGAAATAGGGGAATGGAAAAAAAAGCAGACTAAATCAAGACAAGACTAGCAGGGTATGTCTTATCTGTTGTTACTCCGTATCAGATATTCATGACACGCAGTGGTGAAATGTGAGTTCTGATGGACTTGGTACCAATTTTCTGCGTACTTCAGCTTTCTCTCTGCTTGGAGAAGTAAACTAATATTCACAATTTTAAGTTTGGTTTTTGTTTTAGAGCTAGGTTTCAAAGAATTTAGTTTATAGTCAGCTGGCTCCAAATCAGAAACACCATGGACAGAGGGTGTGGTGGAATAAAAGTCTTTCTTCATTGTGGCAGAGAAGGGGAGCACAAAAGAGAAAAAGTAGAAAGTGCCTAGAGCCAGGAATCAGAGGGAGACTCCAAGGCCATGCCTGCATGACTTAGAGCAGCACAGAGGTGTGCTTCAGTAATCCCTGAGGGGGTCTCTCAAGGCAACTATGTTGATAGTCTTTCTTCCTTTTCCTCTCTCTCTCTCTCTCTCTCTCTCTCTCTCTCTCTCTTTCTCTCTTTCTTCCTTCCTTCCTTTTTTTTTCTACTACAGGGTCTACAGGGTCTCATTACATTGTGATCTGCCTGTGTTCAGCCTCCCAAAAACTGGGATTACAGGCTCATGCCACCACGTCCAGTCTCAGTCATCCTCTCAGGGGCCTTGGAGGTGGGGGCCAGCACAGAATGAAGGGGACTGAACCCAGGACGATGCACTCTGCCTAAACAGGTGCTTTAATCTGCTGAGCTATTTGGCTGGCCAGACAACCAGTCTTAACCACTACATATATCTCAGAGTCTTTAGTTCACTTTTTAAAAATAACTCTCCCACATAAAATTCTATGTTACTGACTCATATACAATACTGTAGATACCAAATACTCCACTGAGAAAATAATAAACTGGGTATACACTTGCTTTCTCATTTTCATCCAGTTTCATGTAATTCCTCCAGCTTTCATTCATGCAAGCTTCTATAACATAGAATCATAGAGTATATTACTTAAGGGGCCAGGAAGATAGCTCAGTGGAATAAGTGTTTGTCTGGCAAGTACAAGGCCCTGAGTTCAATCCCAAGTATAACCAAAATAGAAAAAAAAAGTGTATCACTTAAAGTAAAAAAGAATCAGGATGTGATGCATGTTAAGTACCAACTCTCCAAAATGAATGTATTTTGTCTCACAAATGCATAGTAATTAATATGGAATATAACAGCCATTGTTATGAATTCCTAACATTTTGTTCAGTGAAATTCTGTATTCTTTCTAATTTTTAAACTATATTTTATTCTATAAAAAATAAAATGTAAAAATAATATGAAAAGCTTGTAATTACATCAAAATCTATTTGAGTTCTAAAAATGTGAAAAGATAATTTATTTCCCATAGCTTTCAATGTTTTGATATTCAAGACAGAGTCACTGGCAGAATCTTGTTGGGAAGATTTTTCTCTCATAGACTGTATGCTCTTATTGCATCCTGATAGACTAAAAATGATAGATAAGCTCTGTAGAGTTTATAATAAAGGCAGCAATCCCAGTCCTGAGGGGTCTACTCAAGTGATCTAACTGAGTTCCCTCCTAATGCCATCATTTTTGGGGTATTTGAATATTTGAACTTTAGGCAGGTAAGAAGATTCAGTATCTTTTATCCACCTTGGTTATCTTATCATGTGGAGGTATCAGCACCATTTATTTAATTTTTTTTCTGTATTTATAGAGAAGGGTCTACAGGGTGTTCAGGGTCTCACTACTAGATCAGACTCAGTGATTCTCCTGTTTACAGCCTCCCACTCTTTTTGATTGCAGGCACTTGATACCACGTCCAGTCTCAAGTGCATCTCAGCACACCCTGGGGGCAGGGCCAGGATGGCAGGCCCCATTTATTCAATTGCCAGGACTAAAAATGTAAAACAGCAACATAGATGTCTAATGTTTTTTAACTTCTACCTCTAAAAATAGTTCCAAGATAATGTATGTAGTTCATTTTTATTACTCTTTTACATGTTTTTCTTCTTTTGTTCTTTTTATTTGTCACATTAACTTTGGAAAAAGTCACATTTAGCCTATTAAAAATAAGTTCATAGAATATCATGTCTGCACCTGGTACAACAAATAACTAAGAAAACAAAATGCAATGTATTAATTATTGAATCTGCTCGACTAATTTGATTTGAAACTGTCTCATTGCTATTTGCTCTTTAATAAAATTATTGAGAAAAAATAAAGGTGTTTGCCAAACTGAAAAAAAAAACAGTTCAATTTTACTACAATTTACTCTATAAATTTCATGACAGATCCATGACTCTGTTGCTCTATGCCTGTTCCTTTATGTTCTCATACACAAAAACATCTTGTCTTTCTCTTCACATATTCCTGTCTCTTGCTTCGTTGATAAATATCTTTTCCTTCTCTGATTATAAAACTTTTTCCCCTAGGCCGGAGGTGCGCGGCGCGGGGCGGGCGCGCCCGCCTGGGGGCGCGGGGCGGCGGCGCGGGCTGCGGAGGTGCAGCGGGCGCCGGGGAGGAAGGCGTAACTGGAGGCGGAGGGGGCGGAGCCGAGCTCGCAGCTGCCACCCGGCCGCCGGGCCGAGCAGAAGACACAGCCGGGCTCGCACCGCGCGCAGACCTGCGAACAATGCTCCGCGGCGCCCGGGCGGGTGGCGGACCGCGGGGCCACCAACGGCGAGGCCCGGGCAGCGCAGCCCCGAGGTTTCTCCTGTGATTATGTACATTTGCGGCTCTGTGCAAGGTCTTAAGTACTGCCAGCAGAATGGAGCCTGACATCCAGCCTCAGTGCGCCACTGTGGAATCTCTTGCCAAATGGTTATTTATTTATTTATTTATTTATTTTTGTCTTTTTGAGACAGGGTCTCACTATGCACTTCAGGCTGGCCTTAAACTCACTTTGTAGCTCAGGCTGGTCTCGAAC
>PVKA01019093.1:0-42656 GCA_004027165.1 Ctenomys sociabilis | reverse complement strand
CAGGTATAAAAGTTAAGATATGAAAACAGCTACACTCTCTTAATTTACTGATAAGAGACATACGTTATAATAATATCTCTAAGTATAATATCATGTATGCACCTTGCACAATACCAGAACATTATGAAAGCAGTTTGAAATGTATTAATTTATCAAATCCATCTTGTCAAGGTATCTTAAAACTGTCTCATTGATATTTATGCTTCAATAAAACAAAAATTTGAAAAAAAAAACATATGCAGTTGAGTTTAACCTCACTATCTGTCTGGATATCAAACATCTTAGGCATAACACGGAACAGGTATTTTCCATCAAGTATTGATATATTAAATTTTAAGTCCCTACAGAATATGGAGAAAAAAATTTAAAAAATAAAAACATATTTTAAGAATATGAATAAATAATTACATATTTTTACACAGATTTAGAAATCTAACCATATACAGCATTCTAGCAGGATAGTCCTGTGACATGTTTTTCCTGTCTCTTTTTTTCATTTATTACCCTTTTTATTTAAACAGACATTTACGTGAGAGACAGTATGGTAATAATTGGTATGTCGTGACAAGCAGTAGGTATTTAGAAGACCAGAATGGCAGCCACTCCAAGCGTGACCCTTCTATTACACATCGCTATCCTTAGTGCAGTTGCTTAGTTCACAGGTATCAACATATATAGTTAGTCACAGTGAGAATCCCACCAATTTACTGCTAGTTTCAAAAAACCTGCTGATGTTTCTCAGGACCACTGTCTTATCCATCTTGTGCATATAAATGTATGGCTTTGCCCCTGTCATGTTTCCCAGCTTTTCTCCTTGCCCTCTCCTTGTTGTCCAGTTCTCTAGTTCTCGCTTTCTTTTTTAATTGTGTTATATCTTTCTATCTGTATTTCTTCTTTTGAGTTCTTATACTAAGGAGACTATACAATATTTATACATGTGGGTCTGGTTTATTTCACTTATGAGTATATCTTGAAGTGATACCCACTTAAATATAAATGCTTCAAGTTTATCATTCTTTATAGCTGAGTAATACTCCATTATACAAAAATACCACGTCTTTTTCATTCGTTCCTCAGGTGATGGGCATCTTGGTTGTTTCCAAGATTTGGCTATCACAAATTGTGCTGCTATAAATATAGGTACACATATATCACTACGATATGACGTTTTCAGTTCCTCTGGGAAAATTCCCAGTAGGGGGATAGCTAGCTTGAATGGGGCTTCCACTCCTAGTTTTTTAAGGAGTCTCCATACTGATTTCCACAATGGTTGCACCAATCTACATTCCCACCAGCAGTGGAAAAGGGTTCCCTTTCCCCACAGCCTCTCCAGCATTTGTTGTTAGTTGATTTGTTTATGATAGCCATTCTTTCTGGGGTGAGATGGTATCTCAGTGTTGTTTTAACTTGCATTTCATGGATGCCTAGTGATGTGGAGCATTTTTTCTTTTTCTTTTCTTTTTTCTTTTTTTCAGAACTGGGGATTGAACTCAAGTTCTTGAGCTTACCAGTGAAGCACTTATTCCACTGAACCATCTCACTTCTTTAATTTTGTCCTCTGAGAAGTGTGTGTTCATCTCAGTACCCATTTGTGGATTGGGTCTTTAAATTTTGGGGCCCTAATTTTTTTAGTTCTTCAGAAATTCTAGAGAGAGACCTTTGTCTGAGTGCTTATTAGTCAAGATTTTTTTTGAAATTTGTGGGTTGTCTTTTTACTTTGTTGGTAACTTCTTTTGATGTGCAAAAACTTCTCAATAAGAGAAGGCCCCGGTTGTTAATTCTTTCAAGTATTTCCCGTACAATTTGATTTTTGCTCTTGAACTCTTTGCCTACCCCTAGGTCTTCAAGAGTTCCTCCTACTTTCTCTTTCAGGAGATTGAGTGTTTCTGTTTTAATGTTTAGATCTTTAATCCATTTTGACTTTAGCTTAGTGCATGGTGATGGACCTGGGTCAAGTTTTAGTTTTTGGCATGTAGAGAGCCAGTTTTTCCAGCACCATTTGTTAAGGAGGCTATCTTTCTTCCAGTAAGCATGCTTGGCCCCTTTGTTGAAGATCAAGTGGTTGAGTGTGTTCGTGGAAGCCTTTGCATCTTCTAGTCTATTCCATTGATCCTCAGGTCTATTTTGTTGCCAGTACCATGTGGATTTTATCACAGTAGAAAATTTCTTTTTCTTTTTCTTTTTTTTTTTTTGTGGAACCAGGGATTGAACTCAGGCCCTTGTGCTTTCCAGGCAAGCACTTATTCTACTGAGCCATCTCCCTGGCTAAAGCTACATATTATACTGTGACATCTCTGCATTCTTTTGTAACCTTTTAAATTAAAATAGTCAATTCTTATTTGCCTTCTCTAAGGAAAATCAACAATCTGGATGGTTCCATCCAAGATGTCTACTGATTTCTTCATTGTAGAAATGTTCATTGAGTACCATGGAAGGTTAGATTTCCCCTGTGGTTCTATTCTGATGAAATACATGGATAACCTTTGATTATGATCTGAAATGAGGTGAGCACCTAGAACAGGTATTGGCCACTAAACAAAACCAGCACACTGTCTACTTAGTGAGTAAAATTTAATTAGAACATTTATTCCATACTTATTCGTGTATTCCTTATTGTCCATGGTTACTTTAACACTACAACAAATAAACTGATAGCTGTGATGTAATGCTTATGTTCCACAAAGTCTAAATACTTTACAGAAAAAGTAAAAACCATGCTTTGATCTGAGATATGATTTATCTCAAGGGAATAAATGCCTTACTCCTAACCAGTTATGGTTCACGCAAAATTTACCAGGCCAGAGACAATTAAGTGGATTCTTCACTCTCAACTCACCGAGTACAAAGGGCTCTCAACTTTGCCAGTTGCCATTCCACTGTATGACTTCACAAAGTAACCAAACCTCCCTCCTGGAACACTAAATAGGAACACATCTTTGGGAACTATTAGCTCTCCAACAACTTTTGTAACTGAGAGGTTGGAATAAGCTGCTGGCAGCAGCCTACCTACTTTGTCAATGGTCATGGTGACTGAGCCAGAGGAGGCACCTGCCAATGCTCTAAGCATGATTCCTGAGAAGTGCTAGAAAACCCCAAATGAAACCTTGAAAAGATTTCACGGGAAATTGCCCACCACTGCAAAGAGAAACTGTCAAGGATAAACTAGCTGCTAACCCAATGGAGAAGCTACCAAATTGTTCCAGGGTGTCTCTGTTGCCTGTATCACCTGTCACTAGTGTGATTCTAGTAAAACTGTGAAAGTGAAACAGGAACACCAGCTGAATGCTCAGGACCCCTTTAAATATCTCCAAGTGGATTTTATCTATCAGTCCTTGCAGTAAGTTTGACATGTACCTTATTTGCTGTTTATTTTTGAGATTTATCTAACTGTTCCTTTCTGGAGAACTGTGGCTCTAATGATTGCAAAAGAAGAAGAAGAAGGAAAAGGAGAAGGAGAAGGAGAAGGAGAAGGAGAAGAAGAAGAAGAAGAAGAAGAAGAAGAAGAAGAAGAAGAAGAAGAAGAAGAAGAAGAAGAAGAAGAAGAAGAAGAAGAAGAAGAAGAAGAAGAAGAAAGAAAGAAGAAGTTTTGATGTTGTGATTGTAAAGCACTCCAATTTATGGAATTCCAAGCTGTTGCTCTACTGACAAGTGTTTCCCTTTTAATCTAATCTAGTCCCCTCCAATCTCCATTTCTTGATGTTTATGCTTTTATGTAACCTTCTACTGATGACTGTGATCTGGACCAGGAACTTGCTTCTGACCAATAAAGTGAGATCACAGGATGTTATGCCTGTGTTTATGCTACAGTACGTATCTTGCTAGAAGACTTATTCAAAGATTCTCTTTCCAAGCTTCATGAAGTAAGTAGACACGTAAAGAAGCCCCTAGGACAAGGGACCATGGCAGCCTCAAGCCCTGCAGGCAGACCCTAGCCAACCATTAGCAGGGAGTATTTACATTGTTGCTAATGTATTACATGGTAACAGAGAACTGGCATACTAGAACTACTATGCAGTATCTTTGTAAAGTTCTGCTACCTATGCAGACCCTTTACTGTCAGTATCAGGCCCAGTCATGGGGAAAGGTATAGAGCACACAGATCAAATAGAACACTACAGCTTGAGTTAGCAAAACTTTCAGAGATTATTTGTCACTTGTGACTTCAAGTATTGTCATGGAGGGACTTCACTGACCTCATCAGAAACAAAAAGTACATGTGTTGGTATATAGGTCTTGCTCTATCTCGGTCTTAACCATCCATCAGACAAGTATAAAAATGAGGTATACAATGAGGGGCCATAATAATAAGATGAGCTGTAAATGGCTATGGTCAACAACTTCTTCAGATAACTCACTATTATTGTGGAATGCTGGACTGTGTTGGATTGTGTTGTTGAGTTCAGACACTTAAATTGGCTGAATGACAATGGAGTGCCCATCTTTGACAGGTGTAGACAAAGGAAGGGGTATAGAAAGGAAGAATCATGATGTATGTGTACAAACAGTACAGTTAGGATAAATAGGCCGTGCTTCTGCATAATTCTATGAGAAGCAACATGTGCACTAATAGTGGTTGGACAAGATATCATGTCAGCTTCTAGTACTATGGACAAACTCTGGGGAGCTAATAAGGTAGAAAGTATTAATTATTGAATCTGTGATATAATTTAGGTATAAAAAATAAGATAAGAAAACAACTATACTCTCTTAATTTACTGATAAGAGACATCTGCTATAATAATGTCTGTAAGTAAAATATCATGTATGCACCTTGTACGATACCAAAACATTATGAAAACGGTTTGCAATGTATTAATTTATCAAATCTGTCCTGTTAAGGTGTCTTAAAACTGTCTCATTGATATTTGTACTTCAATAAAATAAAAATAAATAAATACAGTATTGTCATGAGCTTCGATGACAAGGAAATCAGTTCCTTCTGGGATCCATATATTCTTGTATGAATTTCAAATGGACAGCCACTAATCTAGGATTATCATTCCTGACTGTACATTACCACAGAGGCATAACCAAATATCCCAGGGATGCTCACAATACACTCAGTCTTGTCATCCAGTGGATTTAGCAGCCTTTGCGCAATGTCCTCCGAAGCAACCATTTCCTGACCTGCATCATGGAGCTTTTGTAAGTCAGCTTCCACATACATAGAACTTGGAAGAATGTTTCTCTTAATTTCCAAACTTCCCATGTGAAAACAAAATTTCATCCCAAAATATCAAGAGAGCAGCCACGGTTAATACACTACATCATCATCATCATCAAAGAAGTTATTCAAAGAACAAAACAAAGATGCAAAAGTTTTCTTTTCCAAAAATACTCAAACTAATAACAGTACAAAACTTTCTCTTCAGTAAAGTAAGACAAAACTAGTCGTATGAATGAAAAACATGAGCACACATATATTAAAATTTTTTGAAACAGCGAAGTAATTTAGGGAATGATTCTACTTCCTACTTATCTGTTATTTATCAAAAGATAACCATGTGACATTTAAAGCTATGTGCCTGCCTTATTTCACTCAGCACTGTATTCTCAGTTGCACTCATTCACCTACACATGCCTCGGGTTCATCTTTCTTTACAGCAGAGTAGTACTTCAACGAGTATAAGCACTGCCTTTTCCTTTTCCACTCATCTATTGATGGACACGTGCACCAGTTTCAAGATGCAGTTATTGTAAATTGTGCCGCTGTACATGTGAGCACACATCTAAGACTGTCACTGGGTGATTTTAACTCTTTCTGGAAGGTACCTAGAAAGGGGATAGCCTGGTCAAATGAAATTTCAATGTTTAGGTTTCTTATGAATTTCCACCCTGATTTCCATGGTGGTTATATTAGTTTATGTTCCCACCAACTGCACCAAAGTGTTCTTTTACCCTGTAGCATCCCCAGCATTTGTTATTATTAGATATTTAATGATTTTTTTCTTTTGGGGGTAAGATGTTATCTCAGTGTTCTTTTAATTTACACTTCTCTGCTGGCCAGGGATGATGAACATTTTTTCATGAATTTATTGGCCATTTGTACTATTTCTGAGATGCATCTATTCATTTCAGTTGACCATTATTGATGGGGTCTTTTATTTTGGGGTGTCTAAATTTTATTATCTATATGTTCTTGATGTTAGCTCTGTGGAATAGCTGGCAATTTTTTCTACTTTCTGTAGGTTGTCTCTCTACTCTGCTGGTTTGTTTTTTTTTTCTGTACAGAAGACTTAATTTCATTCAACCCCATTTGTTGATCCTCAGTATTATTTCTTGTCCCACTGGAGTTTTGTTCAGAGAGTCTTTGTCTGTGAGAGTTATGCCTATTTCATCTTCCAGCAGATTAACTGTTTCTGCTTTCACATTTAGATCTTCAACCCATTTTGGTTTTAGTTTACTCCACAATGAGCTGTCCAGATCTACCCTTAGTCTTTTGCATGTGAATATCCAGTTTTCCCAGCACCATTTACTAGAAAGGCTATCTTTCCTTCAGTGGATGTGTTCAGGCCCTTTGTCAAAGATCAAATAGTCGTATGCGCCTGGGGTTGTTTCTGCTTCTGTTCTGTTCCAGTGACCCCCATGCCTGTTTTTGTGGGAGTACCATGCTATTTTAATCCCTGTGGGTTTATTAATATTCCACTGATAAGCAGTGTTAAAACATTAGAAACCATTTTTCAACTCTGTATCAATAGTTAGCCCAAAGATAAGTTAAAAGTAATTCCTGATGACTGGCACTAAAACCTTCTGCGAATTGGTTGGACTTGATAACTTTGGTAAACTGATGCCCATCTCAAAAACAGCGACACTTCTCTGGAATCTATTTTGAACATCAGTTTACTCTCCATGGACTGGGGTTAGATAATATATTTTAAGGAGAAAATTAAGCCATCATTTGAGAACCAAAGCCCCAGTCCTAAGTGATAATTGTAAGATTGACTTTTCTCCTCATGATTCTGTACTTCATACTCTACAAGAGGTCCAAAAATAGGAAGATCCTGCACTGTGTAATATAGAAAAATTCAGCAGAGTTGTACCATGTCAGTATGGCCATAGGAGTCTTTGCTTGGAAGCATCATGAATTAGACAGGTAGTAGATAGGAACAGAGTCAATTTAGATACAATTGGCTTCTTCAGAGGAAGTATATATTCCTTTTAGGGGAGGAGTGCTGTGCCTATATCCTTACAGAGTTCTCAAGATCTTTAACATTGTTAAAAATAAGTAGAGAGAGCATACATTGGAGAAAAAAACAGCTTCTTTAACAAATGGTGCTGGAGAAACTGGATAGCCATATACAGAATATTGAAACTAGATTCCTAACTCCCACTCATACTAAAATCAAAGCACAGTGGATCAAAGACCTGGATACAAGACCGGAACCTTTGAAGCTGCTGAAAGATAGCATAGGGGAAACACTTGAAGTCCTAAGCACAGGCACAGACTTCCTACATAGGACTCCAGTAGCACAGGAAATAATATCAAGAATCAACAAACGGGACTACATCAAATTAAAAGGCTCCTGTACAGCAAAGGAAGCAATCGACAGAGTAAAGAGACAACATACAAAATAGGTGAAAAACCTCTGGCTATTACACTGATAGAGAATTCATATTTAGAATATAAAATAAATGCCAAAAGTTAACTCCAAAAAATTGTTACCCCACCAATAAATGAGCATATAAATTAGATAGCTGCTTCTAAAGGAAGTACAAGTGGCAAAAATATGAGAAATATTTGATCTTTTTAGTCATTAGGGAAATGAAAATCAAAACTAGATCAAGATTCCATCTTAGGGGCTGGGGAGATGGGTCAGAAGAATAAGCACTTCCTTGGCAAGCGCAAGAGCCCGAGTTCAAATCCCCAGTTCTGCCAAAAAAATAAAATAAAATAAAGGATTCCATCTCACTGTACTCAGAATATCTACCATCAAAAATGCAGACCAAAATGCTGGTGAGGACTCGAGTGAAAAGAAACACTGCTACACGGCTGGCAGGACGGCAGCGTAGCACGACCACTGTGGGAATGAAGAGTGCTCAGAACAGAAGGAAAATCAGAAATATCATTTGCCCCAGCTATGCCCCTCTTTGGTATGCCACACCCAAGAAACGAAGCACCGCACAGTGAGCACGCCCGCATCTACAGCGCGAAGCTCGGTGGCCAAGCTGTGGAGACAGGCTAGACGCGGACGGCGGATGAATGGACCGGGAAGGTGTGGAACACACACAACGGGACGTTGTTCAGCCAGAAAGGAGAATGAAAATTTGTCATTTTGAGGAAAATGGGTGTAACTGGAGATCGTTATGCTAAGCAAAATAAGCCAGTGTCAGATTATTAAATATTGAATATTTTATTATATGAAAATATAGAGTTTTTAAGACGCTTATTTGTTTTTATTGCCACATGCTTGCAGTGCAAT
Organism: Ctenomys sociabilis; assembly: GCA_004027165.1. Lineage (NCBI taxonomy): Eukaryota > Metazoa > Chordata > Mammalia > Rodentia > Ctenomyidae > Ctenomys > Ctenomys sociabilis. The sequence goes on along the minus strand of PVKA01019093.1, from coordinate 34,236 downwards.
ATGTCTGCATCTGCCTCTGTGGCTCTCTCCCGTCCAATCACTGTGGTAGGATAACCGAGGAAAGCCTGAAGTATAGCAGTTCTGTTACTCAATTTTAAACATTTCACCCCTTCCCAAAATGGCTCAACAGGGCAGGCAGGCTTGCACTGCTTTTCCCCTGACTCCAGCCCGCCTATGGAGTTACTTTCAGAGCGAAACCTCGCACTGCTTTTGCAGTTTACAGTAATTGTGAGCTTTTCCTAGAGCTAATACTGCCAGCCCTGTCTGCTGTTTCTCCCTGCAGCTTCAGACCCTGCCTGAGCTTACAGGACTGCGTGTCCGTGGAAACAGGCCCCTCCCGGGAATCTGGGTAGCATTCCAGTCTGTTTCCTTCGTTTCTCTGCATTGTGCAGCCTCTCTGTAGTTTCTAGCTTTCCTGTCCACTCTTTCTTGATTCCTAGAGATGCACTTTTTTTCCTCACTAAGTAGCTGTTTCTAGATGCCTTGATTCCAGATCGATCGAGAAAGGCTGTGTTTTGCTGCCTATCTTTACTCCGCTATTTTGATCTCCTCCAAAATAGTGAATTAAAGAAGATACATCAAGAAACTAGAAGTCTGACTTTATAAACAGAGAGGAAGGTTGGGGGAGGAAAGAAAAAGCAGAGGAGGAGGGTGAGAAAAATCAAAATATATTATGTGTTGAATGAACCAATGTACTGAAATGAATCTCATTATTCTGTATTAGTAATATGTATGACTAAAGAATCTTTTAAATAAATAAATGTAAAGCAAATAAACATAAATTTAAATAACCTGGACAATTGCCCATCTGTAGATTCTTCAGGTTGGGGATAGACTCTGCTCTCTTCATTCCCCTGGCTCTGAGCTCAAAAGTAGGACGTGGAAAATGAACTCTGATTTCGATTCTTGGGGCTGTGGCCTCCAGAGTCTTTCAAGTGCTTACTGGAGATGATCCAGCCGCGTGTCTTATTTGTTGTGTCCATCAAAGGCCCGCTCCAAAAGGACAGAAAACATGAAACTTGTCGAAACGGAAGCGCCACCCCCAAACTGACCCGGCGCCCAGATGTTCAGGGTCTACTTTTTAGCACAGGCTGGACACGGCCACACGCGAAACACGGAAGCACACCATCTGCATCCGCACCGCCTACGAGCTGCATCAGTCCACTCTGTCAGGCCCCAGCATTCCATAACATGATGTTAGTCTTTATTTTTTAAGGAAAGAGTCTACAAGGTGTTCAGGGTCTCACTACTAGATTAGACCTATAGTGATCCACCTGTTTACGCCCTCCCAAGAGCTGGGATTACAGGCGCGCACCACCATGCCCTGGCTTATCGCCATCTCAGTGTGTCCCATGGGTGGAGCCAGCACAGCTGGGATTAAACCCCCAACCCCTGCACCTACTTGCAGGTGCCTTAATCCTCTGAGCTATTTGGCTGGTCCATTATTTTAAGAACCCCTGCCCAGGAAGATAAAAATTACAAAGGATATTATTATTTGTTTTAGGAACTTCATGAAAAAGATCTAAATGAACTCAATAGACAGTAACAAATGATAGTTCATCCCCAAGACTCTGAATCTACAGCCTCCAAATCCTTGCTTTGCTTTCCTCCATTCCTAGACTATTGTATCATATCCTTATCCTATTCTAATCAAGCTCCAGATTAAAAGACCCATCTGACACTGGACTGCAAAGCCTCAGGCAGACTCCACCTTTGTCCTTCCCATTCTGAGACACTAAGACCAGCAAAGTTGTTTTCCTTTACTTTAGCAAGAGTAAACCCAGCTTGGTTTTGGTGCCATTTTTGAAAAGCAAGCACTTGCTAAAAGGTAGTACTAGGGTCCATTAGGGGATCTAAGGAACTGAGGAATGAGAGAAGGGTTTCACTTCTTATCCTGAAATGACAACAAATGCTAGAAGATTCAGCCGCCAGATGCTGTGAGCCCATGGGTCAAGTGGTGCATTTATTTTTTTTTATCAAAATTTGAACTGGCTTACATATCCAGAATGATGCTGTGCTCACACAAAGGGGTTAAGTATTTCCAGCTACAGACAATGAAGGAGGGGGAACTTCAAGGACAGGAAGACAGACAGGTCCTCAAAATGTATGTCTTTAGAGAATAGCAAAGACAACTAAAGTTAATAAGGATTTACAAATTTTATTTCCAAGTGCACACTTAAACAGATGGAACCTTCGGATCTTGTTTTGAAGCTAGATACAAGGCAATTCAAGAAGGAAAGCACCCTGAAGAATTCTCACCTGTATTTCATTCATGGTAAGCTCCTTCATCTTCCTATGCCTGCATTTGCATCCTGTACAAAGTACAAAGGACAATCTTTTTCCTAGTCTCTTTTTCTGTTGAATCGCTTGCTTAATTTGTCCTCCTGTCCTTTAATTTCTCCTCTCCTTTTGCTTGTCCCTCTCCTGCTGATTTTCTCTCACCTTCTATCACCAAATCATCTCTGTAAGGAAACCAGCACCAGGGCTCAGTGGCCAGAGGTGGGCGGGGTGGCTCAATATTCAAGTTGGAATTTGTTGAAAGTATGAATGTAGACGAATCGCTTGCCCACTTCTTTCCTATTAATCTGTGTGAGGAAAATAAAGAGAGCACTGCTGTCCACATGCATCCTTAACTTTCAGTTATCTGGGTCTCACTATCGAGCTTTCTTGCTTTGACCCACAAGAGGAAAATTGGTATAATGCAGAGGAAAACTCTGCTCAAGCTTGATAAGTCCTGGCTTTTTTCCTTACTAGATTTTTGCCCTTGGCAAGCCATGAAAACACTCTTAAGCTCAATTTCCTCTCTGGTCAGAAAGGCAGTGCTGCTGTGCAGGGCCAGCCAGATAATACCCATTAAAGACCCTCCTACGCCAATAGCAGTGGCTTCTATAATCACAATGTAATAAATATTTATGGATCTGTGTTGACTTTCCACATTATGAAAAATGGAGACCAAGAAAGTCATAAAACTGCATGGGAAGAACCATTACATGTTTAAGAAGGTGCTTTGCACACTGTAAAATAAATAACAAATCTGAAGTAGCCTGTGCATTTTTTCTTTCCTGTGCCTTTTGAGAATTTTACTGTTGATTAGCAGATTTTTTAAAAGTTACTTTCCAATAAAACAGTATTTCTCATAAGTAATCATGAGTGGGAGTCAAAACTACTCCTTAAAGTGAGATATGAAATCTCGGTTTCCCCAGCAGTAGCATTCACTGCCACCATCTTCATTGGAAACAAAGATTTGTTTCCATTTCCTTTTCCTTCCAGTGAAGTTCCCAGGAAGCCAAGAGGCCCTGGGATTAGGAAACCCAACATTAATTCCTATTTTACCGTAAAACAAGAAGATTAACATCTACTTTCTAGGAAAACATAGAATGATTTTTATAAAGTGCATGATAACCAAAAGGCTGTCTTCTTTCTAGCTGTAGACCTGCAATTAAAACAACTCCTAGGAGCACATGGTTCCTTGATTTCTTATTCCATGGGCTGTGTTTCCATCCCATCCAACAGATCTGCCTTCCAATGTAGACTCCTTCTTTCAAGGCTGCCTGCTCTAGCTCAGTTTCCTCTTCTACAAAAGAGAGATAATAATGGAATCTAGCTCATGGAGTGGAGGGGAATTTAAATTAAATTAAAGAGAGTGCATTTAAATGCCTAACCTTCTGCTGACACACAATAAAATTTAATTAATAGCACTACAGTAATAATAGCAATAATAATAATAACAACAACAGCATTATAATTATGTCCTAACTCACACCTTAACAAACATGCACATGGGGCAGCATCTTGGGTAGTGGGGTGGTTTGCCATTTTTTCCTTCTTAGGTTTCCTTGGCTGTGTTTCCCTCCCTCCCTTCCCAGGGTAGGTCTGTTTCAGTTCAGCTGCTGGCTGGAACATCTGGCAGGTTGCCCACTCTTGACGTTTTCTGTTTGTGGAGCCAACAGGCTGGGGAAGTAGGGGGTTTGATCATCTTCACCGCTGAGACACTGGAATCTGTTGAGTTAAACATTGTTCTACTGTTACCATCCCCTCCCTTGCCTGCTCCCTCCCTGTGAATGAATCTGGAAAAAATGAACCTGAAGTCTATCTTGAACAGCTATAAAACCTTTATGGTACGTGGGCTGTTCCTTGAGGAGCGGGGCATCAGCCTCCCTGCTCGTTCCTGGAGTAAACAGGATGCGTCAGCGTGTTCTCTAACACTGGGTCAATGTCTGAGGGCGCGGTGCCGTCCGTGCCTGGCACCTGCTGGCGTGAGAGGCCTGCTGGCAGCTGCACTCCACAATCAACCATGAAGGCTGCAGGCAGGGCACAGCTCTCTGAGGTCGGGCCCCTAATTCACCAAGTAATATTTATCCTGGGACGGCCACATCTCCATGACTCTCTCTTCTTTAGAGGCTCAGGCCTCTAAAGCTACAGAATACGTTTGCTAAGAATATACTACATGCTATATTGATACACAACAGTATATCCGATAGCACCTATGTATCTAATGAAATTTACACTGATTTTCCAGGTGACTTCTATGAGCAAAACTCAAAGCTGAACATGCTCTTTTTATTGAGGGAGCATGCTGATTCTAGATTAAGGCGTTGAAGTCCTTCTGCAACCCTGTTTGATGTCATCCATAAAATGCTGTCTCTCCGATGGCTCCAGTCAGTCTCCAGACCTTGGTTCATAACTTATTACAGGTACCATCTCTGAAGGATAGATGGCACCATGCCATAAGGTGACTGCTTACTTAAAACATTTTAATTTACAATACCAGGTGTAGCCCTTTCTGATGTTACAGAAAGGACAAGGAAAAGCATAATTCATTGTATTCAAGGTCATCATTATTCTTGCCCACCTTTACACAGTGCAGTGAAACAGTCAGGGATGTCTTATCCCAAGTAAATCCCATACTTTTGTCATCAGCTCTGCAAAGGTCTCCCTGTCCTTATATTCCTCCAACACTTCTCCTCTCTATGGTATATTCTTAGAATTCATTTTAACTGTAGACTCAATTAGATCCTATCCTGGAGAGAATTAGTCATTGCTCACAAGAATTAGGCCGCCAAAGATTGGTGACACAACTGGCCAGCCATCAGTGCTTGACACATCTACCCTTGTTTTGTGACATAACCTGGAAATAGATTATGAAACGGAGAAATTCGTCCTCAGATTTGGGGTGACCTAATGAGTTCAGAAGCAGGGCTGTAGTCACTGCAAAAATTAAGAGATCAAGTCATGAAAAAATCACATGACCATAGTACAAAGAAGTAGGGATATCTATGACTGGCAAAAGTAATAAATACACAAACATTTTATATCAACACAAATAACAAAATATCAATCTCTAATTGGAATTCTGAGTTTGGTTTATGAAAGTGTTGATAATAATTACTTTTGGGGAAGAAAGATAACTGATCTGAGTTTTTAATGTATAATATATTATATATTTACATATTAAATCATTACATATTTAATATCATTAAATATTTTCCAAGAATAAGGTAAAAGAAAAGTTATGAGGCTGGTGAGATAGCTCAGTGGACTAAGCACCTGCTTAGGGAAGCGCAGGGATCCGGGTTTGATCCTAGGCACCACTTACCACAGTGGGCCTGCCCCTGGGTGTGTTGAGCAGGGCACTAAAACCCCACATGGTGGTGCACCCCTGTAATCCCAGCACTGGAGATCCTCACAGAAGGATCACTACAAATCTGAGCTATACAGTGAGACTGTACCAAACACATTTAAAAAAAAGAAAGAAAGAAAGAAAGAAAGAAAGAAAGAAAGAAAGAAAGAAAGAAAGAAAGAAAATCTATGGGCTAGATTTCTTTTGAGGTGACAGTTCATTGTCAGTCCCAGTGCAATCCACAGCCAGATTCTATCATTTTTTTTTTTTTTTTTTTTGGATGGTGGTACCAGGAATCAAACTCACAACTTCACTCTTACCAGGCAGGGGGACGGGGAGACAGCTCAGTAGAATAAGCACTTCCCTGGCAAGCGCAAGGGCCTGAGTTCAATCCCTGATTCTGCCAAAAATAAAAAGTATTTTCTTGCCAGGTAGGCACTGTGTCACTGAGCTATATCCCCAGCCATTTTAAATTTTGACTATGAACAACTCTGACATAGAAAAAATAATTTTATTTTTTGTGTTTTTGCCTTATTCATACATAACTTGTCTTTTCTAAATGCACCATTACTATTTAAAGGTACAAAAAAATAGAATCAAAATTGCCTATTGTTCCTCCAGCTAGATGAAAAAGATAAGATTTTCCTGATTTTTTTCTAGATAGAAATACATACAAGTACTTTCAAATTTGGAGCACACCATCGAGAAACACACTTTTATAACATGCTAAAAAAAATTCAGTGAGGATTCATCTAAAAATTAGAATCTTCAAATAAAGATTTAAATAATTACATGATAATTAAATTAATGTGACACCTATTTTCTGTCCTCCTTGGACACTGCTGACTTCCTCTGCCTATGAAAGCTGCAGGCACCCATATTCGCCAACTGTTCTATAACTTACTAATTGTCGATGTTCCCATCTTCCAGGTACACAAGTTCCAGCACTGAGAACAACATACGCTTCCTTATGCTCGTCCTGCCGAATCCTCTGGTTTACCCACACTGATGCCCTCCTATTCTGCGCTCTCTGCTAACGGAAAGACAACCAGTAAAAGACCAGCCCACCCAGCCATGCTCCAGGAAGCCCAGGCCCTCAGGATGTCCCAGGGCTCCGCTCTTTCTCTCCCCGTCCTTCGCTTGCCTATTACAACCATTCAAAGGAGTCAAATGTCTCTCAACTTAGAGTACTCCATTGGCTTCAGATAGTACCTTTCTTAACTCCATCTTTCCTAGTTTTTCTAAAACAACCTAATTAGGGCTGGTTCCCACAGCAACTTGCTCTCGCTGAGGTCACCAGTGGGCTGGGCATTATCCTAAGCAGTGGTCTTAGGATGGTTTTCAATCTCTGTCTTAATCAACAAAAAACTCACTCACCTCTTCCCGGAAATAGTTCTTCTTTTGAGTGGAAGGAAGCAAAACTCTCCCAGCTGCTGGCAGCTGGCTCCTCCCAACTTCCTGGTCTCTAAGCACTTTAGGGGAGCAGGAAGAGGGCCACCCTTCCTCCATCAACACTCCTGTAGGTCATGATTTTCAGCCCTGCTTTAAGTTAGTGACTTGCTGAGTGCCTGGCAGTGAGCTCCCTGCAGTTAAGCCGGGGAGCTTAAGTCGTTCAGAAGGGATGCATTAGGCGTGCGCACTGACAGCTCACAGAGGACGTGCACATTAGGTACTACACACAGGTACTAATATGGAAAAATACAAATTGGATTGAGATAGCAATAGTGATGGGGCAGGGACAGGGGCAAGGGCAGGGGCAGAAGCAGAGGCAGAGGCAGAGATATGGAGCTGCCTTAACTTTTCTCCTGAACTCCAGATTTGAAGATCTATTATCTTTACCACTTCAAGTAGATGTTAGGTATCTCAAGTCTCCTGACTTTCTTTCATCCAAAATCCATTTCTTCTTGCATTTTCTGCCTTTAAAAAAATAACAACCCCAATGTTTGTTTGTTTGTTTATTTGGTACAGGGTCTCACTATGCAGCTTGGACTCATATTGATCCTTCTGTCCCCCCTCCCCAGCACTGAGATTACAAGCACACACTACCCTGCTTGGTTTTGAGACTGGCACGGCTTACCTGGGCTCTGGGGCTGGCATGGCATGTGCTAGTAAGGATCAAACCTAGGTCCCTGCACTTGGGGCCGGGAGATGGCTCAGTGGAATAAGCGCTTTCCTGGCAAGCTCAAGGGCCTGTGTTCAATCCCCAGTTCTGCCCAAAAAAAAAAGTAACTGATATCCTGCACTTGCCAAGCAGGCACTTAGGCAGCATGAGCTACCTCTCCAGTTCCAGTTTTCCACTTTCCCAACCATAAAGCATTACAATCATCTCAGTCCACTCAGTTTCTTTCACTCTGTTTCAAGCCCTTGGTAAATCCCACTGACTCTACCTTCAAAATATTCCCAGGATGCACCTATTTCTTACCACATCCTGCACTCCACCGTGACCCGGCACCATTGCCCTGCTCTGAGTCACTAATGGAGCCTCATAAAAGTCTCTCTGCTTTTGTCCTTGCCCTACTGTAATCCTCTGTCCATATGCCAGCTAAGTGACACATGCATGCTTATACTGGTTATTTTGGCAGGTAATGGGGATTGAACCCAGGGTTGTCTCACTGAACTATATCCTGAGTACTTTTTTAAATTTTGGAATAGAGCTTCCTTCAGTTACCAGATTTCCCAGGCAGGGCTCCAACATCGTGATGCTCCTGGCTCAGACTCCCAGAATCCTAAACTACAGGCATCCACCATCAGATGGTGCTTTTAGAAGGTACATCCAGCTAGGGGTAGTGGAGGAAGGCTGCAAGCTCAGTTACTCGAGAAGCTGAAGCAGGAGTATCACAAGTGCAAGGCCAGCCTAGGCAACTTATTGGAACCATGTCTCAAAAAGAGCTGAAGGTGTATGTTAGTGGGGAGGCTCAGAGTTTGATCTCTAATACTGGGCGGGGGAGCACATCAAGTAATCCCTCCTCTGCTCAAAACCCTCTAACAGCTTCCAAGCTCCCTGGGAAGGGAGCTACCCTGCTCTGACCCCTGTTTCTCCAAATTCATCTTTGGTCTTTCTTCCCCTTTCTCACTCTGGCCCAGTCACTGGTATCTTTGCTAAACCTTGAACAAATAAAGCGTAGTCCCACCCTAGAAATTCTATACTTGGCTATTTTCTATTTTCCTTTTCTAAAAAAAAAATTTACCAGTGTATGTTTGTAGCCCATAATGATTAATTTCTCAAGGGAAGTTGGTTCGTGCACATAACATATGTCAATTATTCTTATAGCCCCTTCTCCTCCCTTCGCCCCCCTTCCATTTCTTGGTCCCCTCCCTTCTTGCAGAAGACCTATCTCTTTGTTTCCTATAGTCTATCTTTTACTTTGCTTTCAACCTGTTTACACTTGGGGTTTCTCATATAAGGGTAACCATGAGATATTTCAGCTTGTGTGTGTGATTGTTTCTCTTAACACCATGCTATTCTTCCCCCAATATCCGCAGGCCTTGCTTCTCTGCTTTTTAAAGACCTGTCCAAATGTTTCGTTAGAAAAAGGATTTTTCCTGACCACCCTGGGTAAGAGAGCTGTGTCACCCCCATCATACCAGCCTCTTATTCTCATCTAATGCTCTGTTTTTCCTCATAACATCTCTTAGCATGACATGTGCAGATTCTCCTTGACTTATGATGGCATTATATCCCGACAAACCCATCAGAAATCAGAAACACTGTAGGTCAGAACTGCATTGAATCCACGTAACCTATGGAGCAGTGTAGTTCAGCCATGAAGTTCAGCCACACAGCAAATCATGCACGCAGTGGTCCACACTCGCTATCTCAGCTGGGGCGAGTGCAAGCCTGGCTCAGGGCTGCTGCCCAGAACCTCAGGAGGACTGGACCAAACGCTGCTAGCCTAGAAAAAGATCAAAGTGCAGAGTCCAAAGTGCTGAGCTCCTATGATTCACATTAGTGTAAAATCAAAATAATGTAAGTTATACTATCATATAGTGGGGTGGTCTGTGCCTGTGTTTCTACACTAATCGTAAACTCCATAAGAGTAGAAACTGGATCATTTTTGGTCACTTTAAAAATCTCCATTACTTATGCAGACCTTGCACAAGGAAACATTTACTAAATAAATTGGAATAAAAAGGAAAGAAGGGAAACGTGTGTACCACCACTGTACCAGAGTGTTCACATATTACTAAAATGTGTCTTTACAATTTTGTAGGGGAAAAACAGTAGTAAACCAAAAACAGGCAGCCACAATGTCAATTCAGCTAAATTCCTCAGGAATTTGAAGGTCATTTACTACAACTTTAGGATGTCATTTTGAGAAAACCAGTTTGGAGCCACAGAGGACCATGCTGGAAGACTTACTGCAGGTCCCTGATGGAGACAGGTGAGACTGCAAACACACAGACCCCTGTTCTTCCAATGTGCACACTTTCTCCCAGGGCCCCTCGGTTCTCCTTCCTCAGAAGAAAAAATCTTTTGTCTCATTTTAGAATAATTCAACCCTCAAATAAGGTATCCTTACACTATCATCCCTAAGCAAAGGCACTGATCTCAACTCAAAGAAACTGAAATACGATTAAAAGAGGACTCCAAAGACATTTTAAGCAATAGCTACTCCTAAAATTCCTTAGAAAATGGGAAACAGCTTTCCCACCACTAACCCCTATCCCTCTTTCCTTGCCACCCTAAAACCAACACATCGCGCTCTTCATGCCCCTTTCACCTTGACTGTTACTGTTCCCATGAACAGAGAGGAAAACTGAGGCAGAGACCAAGAAGGAAGAACAGGCCAGAAAATAACCTATAGCGCAATTCTGAGGTGGCCTTGGGTCAGGGCTGCAGAGACGCTCCCTGTAGGGGGATGGACAGAGAGGCTCTTCCTATGCAATAACCTGACTTTTATCTCTAATCACATTGGGTATTTAGTATGTGTGAAAGAGAAGGACACTCCAAAGCATGTCAAGTTGGCTTATGGGGGCCAGATCTGAAGCCTAGAGGGCAGGGAGGGAGGAAAGTTTTAACCATTCAAGTTCTGCTCCTTTGTTATAGGCAGCAAAGCTGGCCCAGAGCCCAGCCCGACTCTTAAGGTGGAAGATTAACATGATAACTGGTTGCACTACTTCCTCTCCCTAGAGACTCATCTTTAACTTCCTTTGGCTAAACCAGGAAGTGTTTTTCATTTGCAGTTAAAATACCGAGAGCAAGAGAGCTAGACAAAGTACAGTCTCCTAGAACCTCCCAATTAAGTGAAAAAAGGCACTCAGCTTTGGAAAACAAACTTAAGCAACAGTCATTTTTCAATTTGTCTATAAAAGTCGACTTCTTTTTTTTTTCACTGCAGAGAACAGTTTTCATTTATTTTAATACCACTTGAAATAGTTTCAAAGTGTTGGGAAATCAGTGCATGAATCAAAGACATATCCAAGGAATCCTGTAAATTTCAGTGAAATACTGTTTTGCCACAGATTTGGACATTTTTTTCTCTGTCCTTTTGAACTTGTTTCTGTACTGCTGCTCTTGCAAAATATCCTTATATATAGATCAAAGCAGCTGACAGGGCAGTTCTCTTCATAGCTTGTTTGCAGCTCCTTAGCTTAGTGGGTAGGGATGGATGGTAGGCGGGGCTAATGGGTGAGAGTAGGTAATCTCTATATAAGAGCTGCTCCCTTTTTTCCACAAGACCCTGAAAAGCATGGTAGACCCAGAGAGAGCTTACCTTAATTGTAAGGGAATATTAACCTAACATAAAGCTCCTGGAATTATTCATACTAAAATAGGCACAAGACTTCAAATTCCACCAGCCTTTACGACACGACAGGTACAGGACTGGTGAGTATATGTAGCTAGATGACAGGGAAAGATATTCAGATGAAGGGAAAGAGACCTCAATTTCACTTCAATTTCTGCTTTCTTCAATTTCTACTCCAATTCCAGCCTATAGCTAATGATTAATATTCAAGCCATCTTAGAAGACAGCTTAAAATATAACAAAAAATGGCCCAGAGAGATAGCTCAACAGTCTAAGCACCTGCCTGGCAAGCACAAGGACTCATGTTTGATTCCTGGTACTGCATGAGATGCCAGCCGTGCACTGAGCAAGACACCGAAACCCGGTGTGAGGCCTATAATCCCAGCACTAAGGAGACAGACAGGAGAATCATGAGTCTGAGCTGCAGAGCAAGACTCTGTATCAAATAAATAAATAAACAGTTTTTAAAAATGAAATATAGCAAAAACGATTGTCACCGGATTGCCTCAGATTGGACAGTCTATGTGTGGTGCACACTTGGGAGCCAAACTCAGTGCTTCATACCAAGAATACTCTGAGACCATCTGGAAAGTTGCCAATAGGGTGAGCAGTTAAGAAGACTCTCAAGGGCCCATCCCAAATTGAAGCTCGTCCTACATCTTGGAAATCCACCTGGGGAGCCAATGCCATTTAGCTAGAGGACCTATGAGCAACAATTAAACGTTAGCTTGAGGCCAGCTCAAGTGAGTTCCACTTATTAGGCACACACACAAGACAGCTATTTGGACAGGGAAAGCCGCCTGGACACTCTTCCCTTCTGCCTCATTTCAGTCCGATAGAGATTTATTGACCTGAACAATGCATGTGGCCAAGGTTACTGGTTCTCCTCAGCATCAAACCTAAAGCTGACAGAGCATCTTACAAAGGAAGCATGTGCAACCAGCTCTGCTGCTGAAGTCAAACCCGGGCACTCCTATGTCCCTTCACATTCTGAGTGCCTCGTTTCCCATCCAAAGCATCTTAAAGATAGGTAGCCTTCTGCTAGCAGTGTATTCACTGTTACCTCTAGGGAGCTTTTCAATAAGGGATCTTCACTTGATGAAGCTAGACTTTCTAGAACTGTCTACCTGCAAGGACTCATTTGGTCACAGGTCACCATGTCTGGAAAACAGCAAACACAAGTGATTCTATAACGTAGGCATCACTGAAGGCTCCTAGCAAGAGACAGCTTTCCCAAGGCTTTTGATTTAGGAGTTTGCTACATTTGGTTTATGTGAATTTTGCATGCAGATCCCTTAGGCCAGTGATAGCAAACATTTCAGAGGTTCAGTGATACAAACAGCCCACTGTGGGGACACACTGAGCATAATTACTCTCTCCTGACTGTCATTCATTTCTTCGTAAGGCTTTTCAGCACAGGTAACAGTAGGTTTTCCTGAATTCACCCACAGCTTTCTATCCAATCACTGCAGTGGCCTGAATGGCCTCCTCAACTAGATGCCTTCCCTGAAGTTGGGGGCTGTGCCATCATTTTCTCCAAAAAACAAATGCCAGTGGGTCCTTGGACATTTTCCTTGTCTCTGGGACACAATACTCAACACCTGCAACTTAGAGGAGACATTTATTTTGGCTGACAGTTCGTAGAGGTTTCAGACGTAGTCGGCAGCTCCAAGACAGTGCAGCGCGGCACAGGGGCATCGCACAGGATGTCTGCTTATCGCAGAGTGGACAGGAAGCGGAGGGACCAGGGAGAAACTGGGGAGGAGCAAACCCTTCCGGGCCACACCCCCAGTAACTTCTCTTTTTTGAACCAGATTCCACTTCTCATAGCAAGTCAGCTCTAAGTCCCCCTTGTCCGCTCACCTTCCAAATGTCCTGATGATGAATCCAGGAGGCTCTTGGGAGCCCTGCAGACACACCATGACTCCTGGGGATTCCGAACTCTTCCTGGCAAGTGGATCAATGAGTAAGTGAATAAGTGAATCCTTTGCTCCCTCACGCAATCTTGCCTATCTTCTATGCCTTTCCTTGACTTAAAATATTTCTTTTCATCATCTTCTGAATTCCATAGCATTCTAAATCCCACAATCATCTGAATTGTCATCTTCTGAATGCTACAGAATTTTCTGTGGAACTGAATTCCATTGAAAGGAGAAACCCCTGTCTATTGCTCCCACCTTCCTGAGAGCCTGCTAGTGTCAGCTTTCTGATTGCAGTACGAGGCCTCCCACACCTGAATTAACTTGCCTCGTGTATTTGCACATATCAATTTGTTAACATGAACCTCAAACCAACAAAGATAATCTTTCCTGTCACCGCTGTGCAAAAAAAAAAAAAAAAAATCCGCCTCACCTCCACAAGAGGGTAAAACTAGATATACTACCATGGCAGAATCATATGCAGTTAAAAAAAAAAAAAAAAGGTGGGGTGGGGGGAGGAGATTTCGAACACTTTGAGATGGCACTAAAGACTGTGTTCAGAAAACAAAATCATCAGTATCATCACCAGTATTCCAGCTCCTCAATCACATTTCAAATTTTACAATATAAAATTATTTATATGAGGAAAATAAATTTGAATGCTACTTAAAATATTAAATGTTTAGGATTTGTTTCTCCTGATTTCTAATCTTTTCTCAACTTTAATGGCAGGCAATAAAACCTAGGGTCTCAGTCACACTAGGCAAGCAGTCTGCCACTGAGCTGTAGCCCCAGCCCAGACAATTTCTAATCCTAATACTTGTATCTCCCATAAAGGATCAAATACTGAAAGTACTAGAAATGCTCTCTGGTCCTAGACTGGCTTGCTGCAGCTGAAGAAGGGAGAAGGCCATGCCTGGGGACTTTGCGACAGCAGAAACCCCACCTTCTCACCCTTAGGTGATAGCTTGGCTGCATTCCCACCCTGCTACTCTTCCTTAATGTCCACTGCCTAGGACGAGCTTCTCTCACTGGCCAGGCAGAGCTTGTGGCTTCGAGGAGCAGATCTGTGGTCACCTGTGTAGGAGGCGCTCTCTAGAGCCCTGAGTTTTGCCTTCTCTACCTGTAGGGAAAAGCTTCATGGAGTTCTTGGGAAGACTGAATGAAATACACAAAAGTTCTTGGTAGAGGACAAATCTGCAAAATGGATACTGAATATTCACTGATTGCTCAGCATGTGACAGGCTGTGTGTGTGGTGAGAACTTTCCAGACCTCGCTCCAGTTACTCTGTGACCAGTGCTTAGCAAATGCCATGGGGGCTTCCCCCCACTCAAGGTTCTTTTCCTTCTTTGAAACTGAATGCAGAATTATTGCATCTATCCAGAATATTCTTGCCTAATGTTGGGTCTGACCCATGCAGAACTAATAAACCAGTTCTATCTTACTCCACACTTTAACGACCTTCCACATTTTTGTGGAAGAATTCATTTAAGGGTTCTGAATGGATACATGATAAGGTGTCATAAAAATTCTGTATTCTTTTCTTTTTTCAGAGTAATCTTGATAAATCATTAAAATATTTGATGAACTATAAAGGGCTAAGAAATAGTTAATCTCCACTTCCTCGTTTTCTATGGAGGCTAAGCAGCAGTAAGATTTTTACTACTAAAATACGGCAAGTGAAAAACTTCATTCCTGTTTGTGAAAGACCTAAAGCTATCTGCAAAACTTCCTAGTTATATGTAAACCATAAATTACTTCATGCTTTGTAAAAAAAAAAAAAAAAAAGATACATTTTTAAATGGAATTTCCTTAAATAGCAATTATAATGTTTCATGGCCTAAAATACCTCCATGAACAAGTGAACTAGGGTATCCTCAAAAGCTGCTTACTGTAAGCTCTCTGACTCTAGGCAGTGAGTACATATCCACCGTTCTTAGACTGTCAAAATTCTTTCCCTAATACTCACAGGAGTCTGGAGATTATCAAGGCAGGTACTACGGCTTCATTTTATAAGAAGGAAATTAAAATGCAGAAAGGCTAAAGCATTCATCTGCAGCTCCTCAGCAGAATGTGGATATCTTTTGTTTGTTTGTTCTTTTTTTTTTTTAGTGGAACTGGAGATTGAACTCATGGCCTTGCACTTGCCAGGGAAGCGCTTATTCCACTGAGCCATCTCCCCGGCCCTGAATGTGGATATCTTGACATACAGAGTTTTGCACACTGAGGTGCAGAATATATCCACTTCCACATGCCTGTCCCTTAGTACCTGGGCCATCTCTCGCAATGTTCCTGCATCTTTCAGTTAAATTCAACTCAATGAAAATTTATGGAGAATCAACTTTATACCAAACATTTAGTTAAGTGCTAGAAATCATAGAAGGAAAAACACAGTCTTTGTGCTAAAAGATCTCCCTGTAGACAAGGGATGGATGCATCTAGCTGCCAGGCAAATACCATCATGTAGTGAACTAAACTACACTAAAATGTTCAAAGTTATGGGACAGAAAGCTCTATACTGGTATCTGCCGACAGCTGGGAGGTTGTCTGGTGGTACTGGGGTGGCCACACAGGCTGCCTTGAGAGGAGCCTGCCCTGGCAGCCAAAGGGTAGCTGGGCAGGGATCCGCAGGAATGGACTGGGTATCTCCTTTCCAGTGCCCCTTGTTCTCCCGGAGATGACAAGCCACCGCTTATGGCCCCTGCTGCTCTGGCTCTGACCAAGTTGCATTTGTCTCTTCCCAAGCATGGCTTTCATTCACATCATAGACACCAGGCCCTGCCAAATCTCCCTCTCTAATACAAGACTCCCAGAGTCCAGAATCTGGGGTGCTCCCCTACCTCTTCTCCCCTTTCCTCCTATAGCTAAACCATGTCTTTGTTCTAGATATCTTTATAGAAGTTGCCTGTGAACTTCATTTTTTCTTTTTCCTTTGGAAAAAGAATGTTTTTTCAAATACACAGAATACACAGTCCCAGAACAATTCTCAAGAATACTCTGAAGAATGATCAAGAGTGTTTAGGATCTGGGAAATGAACAGGGTATAGAAAAGAGGAGTCCCGGGTACCAGCTGTGTCATCAGTGTAACAGATCTCTGCTTTTTAAAATGTGGCATCATGGAAGGATGAGCAAGAGTTAGGGTTCGCATGAAAATGTTCCATTCACCTCTTCCACTGCCCAGGGCATAGCTGACCAATAGCCACAGCTACTGCCCCACAAACCTATATCTTCCAGAAAGGTGCTTCTATTCTGTGACCAAGGCACAGAGAGCCAATGTGGGCCTGTTTGGGTGAGAACGAGGGCTCCCCTAACAGGTGTCCAGGCTCACAGACCCCACATCCAAGTTCCCTTGAAAATTCCTCATGCTTTCTACCCAATCTGCTTTCTTGTTCTATGTACTGGTCTGCAGGCATGTCCTGTCCCCATTATATCCATCCCAGGTATCTCACCAGGAAACATCTTGTACATCTAATCCCATTTTGGCATCTGCTTCTTGGAAGACCAGAGTTTACATGGTGTGTTTGATGAAGCTTATCTAAATTGTAACAATGATACTTTATAGACTTCTCTGAGATAAGGAATTATAAGCAAAAAGTCATTAAAATATGCCTTGCTCATATACAAGTAATAACAACTACAGGAACTTAGAGATAGTGCTTAGCATTTATGCCTAATTACTATCTGGAACAACTTTAATTATGCAGATTATTAAGTTCAGGTCAAATTAACTTGTTATGAGTCAGATGTGTTATAACTGAGGCTTAGATTCAGGACATCTGTAATCAACGTCACAGCACTGAATTCCATGAACTCTACCAACAATGACTACAGTGTTTTTGTTTTTTAACATTAGAAGAAAATAGATAGATGCCAATTTTCTTCAACATCCACATACCAAACAGAGACAAAACTAATAGATTTCTGGGCTGGGGAGATGGCTCAGTGGGATATGTGCTTCCCTGGCAAGCGCAAGGGCCTGAGTTCAATTCCTGGTTCCACACACACAAAAAAAAAACTAATAGATTTCCTGAAGAAATTTCTAATGAAGAAAAAGATTTGTTCTTCTTTGCCTCCACTTAGATTATGAGAGTTTAAGAAAAGAAATCATCTTCATTTCTTCTATAATCTTTTCAAAATTATTTTTCTTTGGGGATTCACTCCATCTTCTCCAGGGAAAATGGTGTCATAAAATGGTTCATGTTTTCCAGGTCACCTGAGCCCATGCTTGGCAATGTGCATCCTTAACTCAGCACCGAACACATTGAGCAGCCAGTACCACCAAACAGACAACAGCTTGCACTGCCTGAGTCACGGAGCCCACAGTCTGGATTTAATATTCAAAGCCCAGGCAGCTGCAGCTGAGTATTAATGTGCCCCATCTGTGAACACAGACCTTCCCGTTCTCTTGGTGAATCTATGCAAAGCTTCTGGACATGAGACAGAGCTATTCCTCGGTCACAGACACACAAGGTAAAACAGGAAAAGTCAGACTTTTATAAGGTGGGCCTAACCACACCTACACCTGTGTCCATACCCACACACAAGGGACAGACTTCAGCCTGTTTTTACCTTGCAGGTGGGGACTACCTCTCTAAATTAGCCTTTTTGCCTTGACTCCCTCTGTGGACATGTTTGTAAAGGCCCCAGAAGCTCCTGAACCAACAGAGATACTACCAAGTTTACTACATGCTGTAGCTCAGCCTTTGAAGTGAGTTTAACGCTTCCAAGTGTCTGTCTTGAAGGGAATCGTCTGGGTGTGACACTGATCATTTTGCATCTCTTACCCTATTTAACTCCTTAAAGAAGACAGGGTCAGCAGACCTAAGTAAACTACTTGAGATCATAAAGGTACACAGTAGCAAAATCGAGTTTCGTTTGTTTGGTTGGTTGGTCTCACTACACAGCTCAGACTCAGAGTGATCTGTGGTGAGTAAGACGGAGAACTCCAGAGACCAGGCTGATGGCACTGATCTGGTTTATTGAGGAATCACCTGAATATATCAGCTGAGGGTAGGAAAGGACATGAATAGGCAAATTGTGGGGCGGGACAAGGGCTGCTCTTCTGCCAATGACCATCAGCCAAGTATTGGCATTCTGGCTCCTGGAGTGTGCTCTACAGGTGCTCCTCAGCGATGGCAGTGAGCATAGCCTCTGGCCCTGACACACCTACAGGGATCCTCTTGTATTCACCCTCCTCAGCGCTGGGATTACAGGCATGCACCACTATGCCTGGAATCTGTAGCTGGCTCAGCCAGCTCTGGGGGTGGTGCCAGCACAGCATGCGGTGGTGGGGACTGAACTACAGTCCCTGAGTTTGCCTAAGCAGGCACTTTACTCTGCTGAGGTATCTCACCAGCCCAGCCCCCAAATCAAGTTTTAAATGGTGACTGTTTAATTCAAGCTTCTCTTTCTACTTCATCATATTAATTCCAGGAGATTTTTCTAAGAGAAAAGAAAACTTTTATGGGGGACCACCTGAGCAGCTCTCCTTGAAAGAAGAGCGACTGTCTCCATTTTGACTGAGTCCAATCCTATTTCCTCATATTGTTATGTACAGAGCTGGCTAGGACTTCTGTTTATCCTTCAATTGGCCTTAAGCAATGTGTATTGGTCTAGCTGAGGTGGTGGTGATAGTCTTTGAAGGTGGCATATGTGTTTCCCTGGTAAGCCTGCTGCTCCTTAAGGTGAGCGGGGTGGAGACAGGATGGTAGAGCTAATGCTCCACGCTGCCAGCTGGGATCGAGCCTCGAGATAGAGGCTATGACTTCCTGGGGCTTGAAAGACTACACCAAAGCTGAAGCCCTAGACTTCCCAAAACATTAAATACTATATAATGCAGATTACTCTCTCTGCATATCCTCTCTGCATATGGCAGAGGTAAATGAAGGCCCCACACCTAGCTCAGCTCACAGTAGTCACCTACTTCCCACAGTTCTCAGTCAATCCTCCTCAAGCCACTTCCCCACTCAATAAAAACCTGGTGAGGCCCTGGTCACTCTCTTGGTTCTGGAAAGCCATGTCATGGCAGGACTTAGAGCCCCTCGACTCCCCAGTGATTAAAAATATAATTTAGTGTCCTCATTTTCGCTGTGGGTTGCATGGAAAGTGGTAGATTGGAATCAGCTTGATGAGATTCCAATAACGTAACTTTGGGATTACAAATATTGGTTTCTTAGACTGAGACGAGGACCAGGAAGTGTCTCCTACAGACATACATTCTGGGATAAGGCTAAAAATAATGTGCATGTGTGTAAGGGAAATCAGACTGTAATACGGAATGACTACAGTTAGTAGTTCCTTGTATGGATTGGGGTCCTCTAGTTTTTAACTGGAAATATTACAAGCTCCAAAATACCTGCAACTCCACAGTACCATTCCTTTTTCTTCATATTAAATAAATAATATTTGGGAATGGAGGTCTGTTCAGTGCAGTAGAGAATATGTGTAAGGTGTTTGATTCCTAGTACCCCCCCCACACACATACATGAAGATATGATGTTAAAATGCAAGTTAACAAGACAGAAGAATGATAAGAATAACCTTAAACTTTGAACTTAATTTTATTTACTTTCGTAATAATGATGAAATATATTTGTACAATATTTAATATAAATATTATACAGAAATATGTATAAATATTGACATACAATACTGATATAATTATGAAATATGCATAAGCTTAGTAAGATCAGGACAGTTGACATAAGGCAGAAATGGGGAGGCCTAGGCTGCCTTCCAAGGTCTTTGTTTTTGACTTGACATTGTCGTTTTTCCATACCTGCTGTGAACATAATTGGAAAGTAGAAACAATATGCCTTCAGTGTCTCCCATGTCCTGTGTCTTAAATATACCTTCATCAGTATCTCCGCCTTCCACCACCACTCCTCTGCGGCGTCCACTCTGCCAGGCCTCTGCGGCGTCCACTGCGCTGCCCCATACTTCTCAGCTTCTCGTCCCCCGTCCAAAGGTGCCTGCTCCCTAGGACCCTGTTCTCTGTGGTGTGAGTATTGCCACCACAATCAGGTTGCTGTGTTCATTCTACTACGGCCATACTGCATTTTGGCAGGTGTCATCGAGGAGCTTGCCTTAACCAGAAGAGCCCATCACAGGCAACAGGTGTTGAATCCCCTAGTACTAGACCTACAAGCGGGGCAGTATGCTCGAACTTTCTTCTTTCTCTTCTTATATCTTTGATAATAAGTGGTATTATTAGGCTGTGAGAAACACCTTATTTTGAACTGAATTCTCATAGATACATAATCTGTAGACTACATCTATGAGTTATTTACTTCTAACTCAGGGTACATATTGTAGCTATCTCAGTTACTTTTCTCTCCTTGCTGAGACAAAATACCTGATGCTCAGAATTAAAGAAAGAAGGTTTATTTAGCCCACAGTTTGTGGTGGTTTCAGTCCATACTTAGCTGGCTCAAAGGGAGGGTGACACATGGTAGAGGATAACAACTCATGGTGAGGAAAAACAGCAAAAGCAGCAAGAGCACAGAGGGAGAAATGGCTAGAAAGAGCAAGCCTTGGTCCCTGCTCTGTATTGTATGCTGCTGCCCACCCTAAGGCAGAGGTAGCCCTCACACCCATAATCCCAGCATTGGAGCATGAGTCTATCACAAACTCTAGAAGCCCGCCCCATGACTACATGAGGCTTTGGGAAACATCTGGACACAAACCATAATAGTAATCCTTACAGATGCTGCCTCACACTGGCTGTGGTTTCTCTACATTACTCAATTCATTCTATGCGCTTTTTACACTACACACTTGGTCACTATTTCCCCACCCTTCACCATGCTTCTACCTTCTGTAGAATCACTTCATCCCCACTCCCATGAGCCTCTTGGTCTTTTCAGAACCTCTCATTATTCCCCCACTTTTCGTCAGTGATCTTTAGAATGGACCACTGGTCATTTCTTCCAGTGGAATTTTTATGTTTGTTCACATGCCTTTTTTTGGGGGGAGCTTATTATTATTTTCCCTAAATGGATCTGGATAAGACTTGAACTTATAGAAACAGGAAGAAATGGAAGAACTGTCCTGTTTGGGTCATCTATCTTAAAAATTATCACAATTTTACATTGGCAAGATGTTTAGGATAATTTCCATGTGCGTTTGGACAAAAAAAGTTCTGTCCCTTTCTCTGGCTGGTCTTTAATGTGTTATGTACTAAACTTCAAAAGGGGAATAGAAAAAGTCCATATTTTCTATAAGGAGCCAGGAGAAAAACAGTTCATCCACTGACTTGACAAATATTAATTATCTCTATCCCAGCCATTGTGAATAAAGTAAAAAAAAAAAAATCAGATGTGTTTCCCAGCCCTCTAGGAGGTTCTGATTCAGATTCCTAGAGCTGCACCAAACTTTAAGAACTCCTTAATTTAGTGGTTCCTAGGTTACCTACCAAAGATCAGTAGCATTCATTTGACGTTAATAGATTTGGGGGGCTGAGGTGGAGAAAGAAATTATGTTTCATGCTAAAAGTAAGATTGAAGCATTAAGTTAAAGTTAAAATGGTTTACTCCAAGCTTCTATATGCTGACTCACATCATGCCTCTCTGAGAGGATGGGTGGAAAGGTGAGATGCCATCTAATAATCTGCTTTCTTCACTTATTTCAACACAAATATTTTTGAAGAGTACTGTACTCATTAACATCAACTGGTGGCAGAACTTATTTCTGTTAATGCCTCTAAGACCAAGATCTAGGTCCGCAGAAATCCTTCTGCACATGAGGAAATGGAGGTGGTCCAGAATGGAAGGAGCAGAGCAGCAAGAAGACGCTGGGCTTCATTATTCTCATGATCCCCTGACCCTCCCACACTGCCTGTTCTAGCCCCCTCTCCTGTCGCTTAGAAAGACACATAGGAAGAAAGTGTTTTCCTTCTTTATTTGTCTCCTTCCTCTCATAATGGCAATGGTGCATGGCTTTTCATGTTTCCTGGAGTTTTATTTTTTCCTCTATTTTGTATAGGTTCAGACCACAAATTCTTAAAAGACAAAGACTAAGCTTTTAAAAATAAAACAAGGGATAATTCAGCAAATGCCTGTAGTCAAACGGTGAGAGCTGATAACTTACCTGTGGATCTCTCCTCTGGGCTCATACAGACCCTCTGTGATTCTCTTCCTATACCAGCCCAGAACTACTGGGGCATTTTGTGGGCAGTAACACAAACTAATACAGTTTCTTAAAAATATATTAAATTTCATTTTGCATACTTTGTAAAAGATTGCTTCATTGTTACTACATAATATTCATCCTATTATAAGGAGTAGGCTGTATATGAGAGTTTTTGTGAGTGTGAGAGAATTTGAACTTATGAGGTATGTGTTGAGCTGTAAAACTCTACATAACTACAAATCAGGACGTATGGATATGATTTGAGAGTTTAGAAACTTGAGGAAGAAAAAAATAATCTCTATCTCAAGAGATAGCTGGACCCTTAATAAGCAAGGGGCTGTTACACTGCCACCTTGTGGTAAGTATGCATGAGTCAATTAAGCACCGTAAAAATAGTTGGCCATTTATTAAGTATTTTATTACAGAATGTCCAACTTTGAAAAATTACATATGGCAAAAAGAGAGTAGTCCAAACATCCAATGTTGGTCACAATGAGCACTCAGTACATGTGTCACCCATTATGGAGAAGGATTTCATGACTCTGAATGGATCAAGACAAGAAACATCTCAGTAAACAAAGAAGCAAACATCGAGTAGACTCTGCTAAGTCAGATCAAAAGATGTCTCCAACAGTGACTTTACTTATTGGTTCTCCATTTGTCATTTGTTGGGAGAACACTACTAAACTAGTCCCTTTTGGCACATTAGAGTGGGTCATAGAATATTCCACTTGCATTAAGCCTCACTGACCTCAGTGCCATGGGGCTAAGAAGATCTGCTGGGGGAGGGGGGGACAATTAAAGCCAAGCTCCTGCCTCCTAACCTCAGCTCCCTTTCCATAGGACAAAAGATTCACCCAAGACTGAGTCAAGGTAGTATTCATTCTCTCATTCTTTCACTCAACAAAAATGATTACACATTCATTGTGTGTACTACTTGCTAAATGGAAGAAATACAATTCTGAGAAAAATCAGACATGGCCTATCATGGATTTTACAGAAAAGCAGTTAGACATGATCCATTATGCTTAAACAAATGCAATGCCATGGGGAATCAATAGAAAATGATTATTTTACATATCTTATCACTTTAGCTTCCCAATATACTCTTGTACCCCAAATCCCAAGGGAAAAACAATAGTGGCCAGCCACTATTTCTGTGCTTTAAAAGGCACAGAAATCCAAAGGAGCTAGCCAACTAAGCAAGTTTTAAAGGGAAATGGTAAGGAACTGAGAAGAAACTTCAAAGTTAGGGGCCCATGGAGAGGTCATAATTATGGATACAACCCAGCTACCAGGTGTTCATAGTATGAGTTATGCAAAAAGATACAAACAACTTAAATCCCAGGATATCAAGCAACTGAATTGTCATTGCACAACAGCTCACACAGGAAGAGTTAATTAACATCAAAATCTTAATGAAGCATAAAATAAAATGTCAACAGAAAGGCTAGGACTGAGGAGAGAAAGCTCCAAGTTGGACCCAAAAATGGGCAAGAGTTGGGTAGGCAGTGGTGTAGGAAAAGGAATGATGGGAACATCAGAGAATGATGGGATGAGACACAACTGGAAATACATGCTGATGACCACGAGAGGGATTTGAGATCCTACGATCTACCAAGAAGTCTATTTCTCTGAGTATGAATAGAAATTTACAATGTTCAAAGAATGAATTCAACCTTAGATTTTCTCCTACTTTTCCTTTGAGCTTCAGTGGCAGGACTAACCACATAGGTAAGTGAAAAATGTGTCCCCAAATGACAAAGTCATTGGGTGACAGCCAGGACTAGGCAGGGGAAGCAAGTCCCTGCTCCAATCTAGTCTCCCAGCTTCTCTTTTCCTGCCAGGTTTCCTGTCCTGACTCCAGGGCAAAACTTGCATCTTCTTGTCAGGAAGTAGGGACCAGGATGCCTGTCATATCGCAAAAGAGATGATAGCTTCTAGGAAACATGATTAGTAAGGTAGAGAGCTGAGAAAAGAACCATGTGGGTGTCGTGGCAGTCACCATACCTAGAAAATCCCTGTTTAGTGCCATCTACTCACCTCCCTCATCCTCAGCATCTCCTGAGTGCTTGCCATCCCTGGTTGTCAACTTCCACACTGACTTATTTCCCTGAGTTCTTTCCTTGTTATGTGAATCACATTAGGTTAGACTGGTGCTCCTTCATACTCTATTAATATCTACATTTTAAGAATTCAAATGTGCAAGATTATGTAATGGTCTATGAATCCCTACTCTCAACAGCAGGCCAATTATAGCCTATGGCATAGGACAGGGGTCTGTAGGGATCCAAGCCAAGTGGGATCCATCACCTATTTTTATAAATAGGGATTGATTGGAACATAGCCCATTTGTTTATGTATTGTCTGTGGATTTTTCATGCTAGAATGGCAGTTAAGTGGCTGTGACAGAGTCCATGTGGCCCACAAAGCCTAAATTATTTATAACATGGGCCTTTACACAATAAAATGCTGACCATCACAGCATAGAATCTGCATAATTGATCACAACATTTAGGTTCAAACTCATTGGCTCAGACCACATGATCACTCAAAGTTCCAATTGTATCATAGGCACTATTAATGCTTCTCTTGTCTACTTCCCAACATTGTGCTAAGGAACTGATGAGATAACATCAAAGTCTTTATGCTTTGTAAATTCAGTCTTCAGGTGCCCTCTGAGTCTCTGCTCTTCCAGCTGCAACTCCACCCAGCTCCAAGACAGCACCCTATGCTCGCAGGAAGAGCTGGCACACACTTCCAGCTGGATAGATTCTTTACTGTGGATGGATTTTTTATTTCCTCACTGCTACTACAAGAGCAATTCCAAAATGCCTCTGGCTCTGTCTCAATCTCCTTGGTGTGTGTTTGATTGGTTGGTTGGCTTTTTTCTTTTAATTTCTGTCACCAAATTCAAGAGAATTAAGCAAAGTCATTCTACTGGTGGGTAGCAAAGATTTACAAGAGAGAAAAAGCCAGATGAAGACATCAAAAGATGACGAGTGTGGCTAGATTCAAGAGTGGAAAAGGGATATGCTCAGATGTTTGCAGCTGAATGAGAAGACTTTGAAGACAATGTCCAGGAGCACCTCTCTGGGTCCCAGGCTACAGCAGCAGGTGTGGAAGAAGATCTCAGCTGCAGTGCAGAGGTTCCCAAGGGCTGCCATGCTGTGCAGGGTTTACAGCAAGGCTCCATTCGACACTGAGATCAGGCCCAAAAGTTACCTTTCACAGCCTCCCCACCTTTCACCCTCTGGTTTTCTCCATGATTAACAGCCTGGCTCTGAGCCTGACAGTAAGCTGTAGCTTCCAACTCAAAGGAAGCTCAGCAAGAATGACCTTGTTAAACTCACTCCGCAGAGCACTGTGGATTCCAGTGAGCATCTCCTGGAGATTTATGGCCATGAGCCTCGTCTTCTGTTCCTTGGTGATTCCACTGAACTTTCCATTGAGCAATAAGAGCAGGATAACAGCAGAGCTGCTCAGGGTCAGCAGCCTTCTGAAGTCCACCCAGTTCCACAAAACTTCCTAATGGTATACAGAGGAGATTTATTGGGATGTTTTTGCAGGTCAGGAAATTGCTACATGATTTTGTCATTGACAAAGGAGCAAACGTCACTGCCCAGTTTCTGTTGGACTTTCTCCACCTAATTAGCTCTTGATCTAAAAATGATGAAAATAGGCTAATCCCTTGTTCACTTATCAGGTGGGAGGGCAACCCAAACAACATTCTAATTTCATTGTTTTCATTTCAGGGATTATTGATGGCAACTGTATGGCATAGCTTATATTTGAATTTCCACTTGGTTTCCTGTTCTTGTGGGATTCATTTGAATTGCTACTAAGTTAGGCACTGGACATTTCTTTTATTGTGCCTGTGAGGGAAAAAGCTATCAAACTGTAATGAAGTTAATTTTATTTTCGCCATCTTTGTTGCTGCATAAGACCCATTGATCCAAAAAGGTTTTCTGTGTAGAAAGGAAGGCTGTAGATGTGGCATCAGTTCTAACCTTGATAAATTATTTATCAGATACTCTTCCTTAAAATTATGAAGCACTCAAAACTTGTATTTGTTCCAATACTATCCATGTTCATCCTGATGCAGAGACAATGAGAAAACATGAAGTGCTGGTTTAAGTGGCAATTGATTGGCTTGATAGCTGCTCAGGGAATTAGGGAGTATGTTTGGGTAGAGCTAAATGTGTGATCCTAAGAGTCTACATCTGGTCCCTGGCCCCTGGCCCCTTCTTCTCTAACATCATTCCCCTGGTCTGTTTCTGATTCCCCTGAACTAAGCATTCCCTTCTGCCACAATGTATCTGCCCTGGCACCAATTGACCATGGACTGAATTTTCCAGAATAGTGAGCCTTTAAATTGTGCATGTCCAGTGTTGCATTGATAATAGTCAAAATGAACACACAAAATGTCATTCATACTTGACATACTCCCTCCATGACAAAAATTAGGACCAGAAGTGTGGGGCAAAGTCACTAAGGAAGGTCATCAAGAATGATGAAATGAGAGATTGGGAAAATAATGATAGAAGGCTGAGACACTGGGAAATATGTGCCAGGTTTTCATGCTTTGTGGTTTTTCCTATTTTTAGCCATCTCTCTTACATGACTTCTGAAAAATATTAATACTTTCCTGCAACTGCGTTTAATATGGTTCTTTGGCAGTCCCTGAAGCCAAGGGTGTAGGGGGGGAGAAGAAGTACTCCTAACTTGAAGAAAGAGTTCTGAGTCTCAAGAGAAAGAGATTCAACCTAGAAATGCCTTTGTTCTTCCTGTAGCTCTAAGTTGCATGCTCTCAAAACTCTCAAGGTCCATCTGCTTAAAAAAAAAAAAAACAAAGAAAAGGTATGACTACCAAACCCTTTGCAAGGGCTAAAGTATAAAGACACCCTTTCCCTCTTCTCATGCCAAAGCAGGTTAGATTTTAAAACAAAAAGAATATTTTACATAGAACAGTTAAACAACATCCCCTCTAATAGCTATCAGTAATGAAACTAAATTATCAAGACTGGGGCCCTCTCTCACTGGGAAAATCAGTGCTCTCTGGCTGGAGATGACCCTCCTGTGTCCCCACTGCTACCTCAGTTTCTGCACAGGCCCCCAGTGCCCCAGTTCCCCGTGGTTGTGAGCTGTCTGTGATGTTCCACTCCCTTCCTTTTTCCCAAGTCATAGTTACAGGAATTATTGCAAGATTAACTCTCGCGTATTGTATTTCATTCACCAGAACAACGACTCAAGAGTTTTGGCTTCTGCAATAAAGATCGTCTACAAAATATTAGGTTCCTTGGAAAGAATCTTTTAAGGCGATTTAGTGTTGGTAAAAAGTGTCAGATCAGCGGCCATGAAGTCTGAGTTTATGTTTATTCATCTAGCGGGTAAAGATTCACAATACTATACAAATATCCCTCCAATCTGCAGTCGGTTTCCAAGGAATAGCACAGTGCAAATTCCATGTCAAAGGTAGTTCGTAGTTCATTCTCATGTTGTAATCTGCACATAATAACATGGTGCCTTAGAGCATTTCCACATGAATTGTGTCACTTAACTATTTTTGTGAATATCTGAAAGAGTGATGATCATAACGTATAAACACACCTCTTAACCTGCTTTAGCTAAAAGTGCTTATGTCCTTTTTTAAATTGAAGGAGCTTTTTTTTTTTTTAGCAGTTTTAAGTTTACAACAAAATTGAGTTATTTATGTCTCTTTTAAAGCAATTTTTCTTCTTAAAAGCCACTGTGTGTTTTGCTAAGATGAAAGTAACCTGTTTTGCAGAGTGGGAGGTGGCGTCGGAGAGGGTGAGCCTGAACCCGGAGCCACATCGTCGCTGCCCCCGTCAGTGCTATGATCCTTGGTATGTGGCTTCCTTATTCCTTCTTGGTGTCAGTTTTCTCATCTCTAAAAGGGAATAACAGCAATAATAAGTAGTGCAATACCAAAGGGTTATAAAAATGAATAAAAAAAGTAAGCACCTAACACGATGCACCCCACGAAGTGGAAGCTCCAGAACTGTGTTACATTCCCGGCGCGCTCAGCCTGAGGAGGCTAGAAGCTTCTTGCATGAAGGTGTAAACCTAGTCTGTTCTCCTGCCTGAGCTTATGCTGCTCGAGCCCTTTTATATTAGATCAATGAGACATCAAGGTTTTTGTGGCCTACAGAGAAGCAGTGAACTGGGGACATCTGATTTTCCACCCAACCTTGTCAACAAAGCTTTTTGATCTGCTCTGAAAAGATGGAATTAGAGAGAAAAACCAAGAGAAAATTGAAAGTCGCCTCTGAGCCGGGACAGGGTCATCCCAGGCAGGGCAGAATGGTGCAGAACAGCACACTGGACAGTGCACCACTGCATACAAGAAGGGCCCGAAGGGACCACGACAGCCCCGGAAGAGCCTGTCAGCTGGCCGCCATGCAGCCTTGCACAGTGCAAGGCAGTCTGGAACCAGGCCGCAAGGCGCAGGGCCCTCTGCGGGGCGCTATGGTCGGGCATGACTGAGTGTAAACAATTACACGGGCAGCAGAACCTTGATTTTAAGGAGCGATGAGCACCCCATCTGGACTCGAGGGCAAGAAACCCAAGCACAAGTGGGCTGTGTCCTCCCCCGGGGCGTGGATGAGGGCTGCAAATCACCCAATTCTGAGTGGTTTTCTCCACCCTTGATGGGTGAACAAGGTACAAGGCACAGTGTGGTGTGAGTGTGTGCTGAAGGGGAACTGCAGGAAAAAGGGAGGAAGGCAGGCACAGGCACAGGGAGGGAGGGAGGGAAGGAACAACAAAGGCCAAGATTTATTTGCTAACTAGAGGACACTTGAGGGTTTTTCTCCCATATCCCAGCCAGAAGCTTTCAAGGCCAGGAAAATAAAAGCACCTGACGGATGCCAACTGATTACAGCTTCAGGGAAGACAGTCAAATATCTTCATTTTCTTAGGTTCTTTTTATAACGAAACACAAAAAGAGAGCGTTAAGTAGGTGTCCGAGTCAGAAGATACATGGTATGTTTGACATGTTGCTTAATTCTACAAAGAGAAATTTAGAGTAATTCATAACCAACTTTTTTCAGTTTCCAGCTTGGAAGAGTTTTAAAATTCCATGAACAGGAATATAAGAGCTCTAACTTTTATGAAAAAATGTTAAATAAAGGCTTCCCCATGCACTGATTAATACAATTATGTATCTGTGACTTCAGATTTAAAGAGACAATTGCTTAACTTCAAGGGACAACTATTTTTGGATTTGTCTCCTTCTCTGTGAATAACACTTTGTTGATGGGAACGCAGCTCTCTCAGAGTGATGGAAGGCCCCAGCACCCTGCTCAGACAAGCAGGTCAGCAGTTAACTTCTTTCTGCTTCTTTCTCTCTGAAGGAAAGTCCTGACACCCTTGAAAGATGGTATCGCCAGTGCTTTAGAACTCCTCACAAACTATCACACTTCATTAGGTGAAAGAGCTGAATGTGTACCGTTTCTCACAAAGAAACCAAAACAGCTAGATGTGGGTTATGAACTTATTTAAAAGAAAGATAAGGACAGTCTTTGAAACTGACCACTATTTTCTATGTTTCCTTCTTTTTTTGGACTATAAAATCAAGCATAGTAAAAAAAAAAAAAAAAAAAAAAAAACCACTGTATTTTGAAGTGAGTTAGTTTGTATCAAGTAGGAGACAGGAAATAACAGACAGCTCTTAGAGGACACGGGTGTGCAAGGCACGGTGACACACACAGCCATGTTCCCCTTACTCTGGGAGGTGCAGGCAGGAGGATCATAAGCTCAAGGCCAGCCTGGGCAACTTAGTAACTTATCAAGCGCAAGGGCCTGAGTTCAATCCTCTGTTCTACCAAAAAAAAAAAAAATGGCAAAGCAAAGCACAAGCAAAGGACCAAGCACTCAGCAAAGGTCCTGCATTCAGCCTCCAATACTGCAAAGGGCAGGGGCAGGGTAGGGAGGGAAGACATATATCTAATTATGATTTTTCAGCTCCACACCTCCACCGCCCTCCTTGTTAAAGGGCCCCTCTTGCTCCACTCAAGGCTACAAATTCTTTGGCCAGCTCTGTTGGCCAGCGGGAACAGCTCCTGTAGAAGCCTAAAGTGCTTTTGTTGAAATTAAGCTTAGAGTTGAATCTTAAAAGGTTGCCAGATTTCATAAATACTACACTTTCACTTATCTACGTGGGGGGAGTCTTTGTAATTCTCTCATGTAGAATAAGTGGTAAACTATGCCGTGAGCTGGTAAATGTACCACTGCAGATAAAAATGCTAACCAAGTAATTACAATTGTTGGTAAGTCTGAATTACTAAAGGTAACTTTATATCTGTTAAAATTTGTATCTTAAATTATATCTTATTTATATAACTTATAAATAGTTTATATAATATCTTAATTTATATCTTAAATTTGTAGAATTCATATCAGGTCAATATATCTGTTCACATTTAGTTCAGATTTCTTCTATGTACCCGTGGAAGCAAGTTCTCTGAAGCAAAAGAAGAAAAGGAGAAATATATTGTACTTTGATAAGCTATATTCATTTTCTAAGTAATTTTAAAAGGAATTGAAAACATTCCAGCTGATTAAATAATAGGTATAGGTAACAGGTCAGCCATAAAGTCTAAAAGTTAGTGTAAAAAAATGTATAAAAATTTAGTTTAATGCACATCTTCCGCAGCATGTGACATAAATCCTCACGCAGCACTGCTGCATCCTCATGCCCCGGAGGCTCCGGCCTGCCTCCGCCCTTGGCCTCCCAGACCGTGTCTCCAGCCCCCAACACACCCCTTCTAGACACACGGACCAGAACACTTCTGATGCCAAGTCCTCCACACTTGCTTTTTCTCTGTATGTTTTTCCTACAGATAGAAGCACCCTTCGAACACTAGTCTTTGATGTCTTCTCCCTCACAGCTCTATATAAAATTGCAACTTATCCATGAACCAAACATTAACATACTCTTTTTCTATTTATTTTTATATGGTAATATTTATTGATATTTGCCATACTATTTTATTGTCTACTTCCCTCCACTAAACTATGCACTATATTATATCACCGTAAGTGGTAGAGCTAGGGTTTGAAATCAGATCTGTAGGACTTCAGAATTGACATACTTTAACTATTCCATAAGATGACAATAAATTCAAAGCAGAATAGAATTATGGTAAAAGATAGGATTAGTTTAATCCAATACTAGGTCTCACTGTAGTTCATGAATATATTTAGTATTAATCCATTCACATGTATGATCATGATAGAAAGTGACTAATAAGTATCTTTTGATCTTAGGTGAGATAGACATAGTGGAGCCATGAGCTTCATAAAGTTCATGTCCTATTTTCACCAAAAATGACTGATATTCAAGCCTATACAATTTTATTTTACTACTCCAGTTTCTTCAATCAAAAGATACAAGAGTAAGATTATGCCTTCTCTTTATTATGCTTTTTAATGAAGAAATAATTAGGAATGAAAAGAAAATATAAACAGGCTGTACTACTCACTCCTAATTCCAGCATCTAAGGAAGCAGGTAGAAGGCAGCTAAGGTCAATAAATTGTAGCTGTTATAATGTAACTGCAGAAATACATCATCAAATGAATATACATATGCATGAAAATTCTGATTCTTCATTTTGTTAAAATTAATGTGGTAAGTACAAATGATTTGTAACTTGGACCTTTGTAAAATCTATTGACTCATTTCTTATTTGTAGTAAATCTGCGTAAAAGAGAAAGAAAACCACGCACAAAGATTTTTCAGAACAGTACAAAATAAGAACATGGATAAGTAAATTATGGTGGATACAATCATACTATAAAATATTTCAAAGTCTAGATTAGTTTATATTTATGAAGTCTTTCCAAATGACATGGGAAATTCTTATTACATTAAATAATAATAAAGTAAATGTAGTGTTATGAGCCAGGAATTTTGCGAATAGCTTTACATGTATTAACTAATTTAATCCTCAAAAAATTTACTCATTAAGCAGTATTGCCATTTCCATTTTGTAGATGAGAAAATTTCATCGTGGAGAGGTATGGACTTGCACAAGATCCCCAAACTTGTTAAATGATAGAGTTAAGTTAAAAATCCCCAGATACAGCCTTATTGTACATGCCACACATAACAATTTGTATGGTAGGTAAAACTGCAGACTGTTAGTATATATCTCTAATAACAAAGAAAACGATGGAAATATAACTGACTGCGTGGCAAATTGTAAATATCTTTATTACATTTATCTTTACGTTTCATAACTTTATCATGGTCATATTTATGTTTATAACCAGGACAGAATACAACATCATATTATGAAATCAATGAAAACAATTTCATGTGGGTCTTTAAAATTCACATACAATAGTCACAAATGATTTCCACTATTAAAGTGCATGCTACTGGAAGAGAGGACATTTTTTGATGGCATAATCCATGGAGCTGCAAAGGACCTTAAAGATCCTTCAGGACAGTGCTTCTCCAGGGGTGGCCCCCAGAATAGTAGAGACCTGTGTTTTCATAGCCTTTCCCACTATCCTGATATACACAGAACCTTAAGAGCCACTGATCTGGGCATATGATTCTCAGCTATGGCTGTGTATTCAAATCACTTGGGTTTTGTTTGCTTGTTTGTTTCTTTGTCTGAGATTTAATGCCTTCTTTGAACCACAGATATTCTAAGTTAATTCATTTTAAATGAGGCCATCACTATTTTTAATTGTTTCTTGTGCAATTTGACCAGAACCACTGACTTAGGCTGATTTAGTTCTTACTACTATTCCAAGTGGTTTCTTTACACCCAGAAAACTAGTATCCCTTCAGAACTTCATGGAGATGGACAATATAAGGCCCCACTGTGATCCTATGGAATCAGAATCTGTATTTTAACAAGATCCTCAGTTGATCTGCATATACATTGAAGTTTGAGAAGCGCTAACAATTCCCCTCACTTTAAGAGGAGGAAAATAATGCTCAAAAGTGTTATAGGGCTGGTGAGATAGCTCAGCAGACTAAGCTCCTGCTTTGGCAAGTGTAGGGACTAGGGTTCAATCCTCAGTACTGCCTGCCACACCAATCTTGCCCCTGGGCATAGTGAGCTGGAGACTGAGTCTGGGTATGGTGGTGCACACCTGTAATCTCAGCACTGGGGGAGGCTGAAAACAGGAGGATCACTATGAGTCCAAGCTACATAGTGAATCTCTGTACTAAATACATTAAAATAAACATGTTGAGCAGTGGAGGAGCGGTGGAGGAGCGGAGCAGGCATGTGACTTCAGCTGGCAAATTGCTTTGGATTGGAAGGCCGTTGTGATCCTAATGCAGATAAATTCAGTTTATTTTAACTCTCATGGATTAAAAGCATCCATTATGTGCCCAATCTTGTGCAGGAGCTGGGGACCTCCGGAGCCTGCCTGTGCCAGGGCTCTACTGTCAGGAGAAAGGAGATATGATGCAAAACAGGAAGGTCTTGGTGCCCTGCGGAGGAGGGTCTGCAGGGTCCCCAGGCCCTCATCTCACTGGGGCACACAAGGAAGAAAGTCTTCCTGGGGGAGGCAGGCCTGAGCTGAGCAAAGGAAAGTGATGGACAGTGAGGAAACAATAAGGAGTGGAGCTGTGAAGCTGTCTGGTGCCTCCCTAGCCCGGCTGCACGCACACACCGTGAGACACCGTCAAGAGCTTCGGACTGTCCCAGGTTGCTTCCGTTTATAATCGCTTTCAGTCCGCCCAGCAGCCAGCAAGGCAGGCATCATTATTGGAAGTTCACAAAGAGAAGTTGCGGGGCCAGGCCCAGCATTCGGCGATCTGCGGCTACGCT